>CM047523.1:4714495-4846995 GCA_026122265.1 Ammodytes dubius | reverse complement strand
CACAGCCAGTTTTTCACATTTTATTTTATTTCATACAACCAAATACTGCTTTTCAAAAAATCTTTGTTTGGAAAACATCCCAGTACTTAGCTGTTCCTGGTAAATTAAAGACATACCACTTTTATATTTTTTTTTGTGAAAGCAGAGTCAATTATAATGCCGGCTGAGAGGGGTTCCCAAACTTTTTCATATGATTGTACATCTCATTTTTCTTTTATAATGTCCCCTTTTATGATGTGCTGAGGATACTTTTGATAAAAAAAAAATGTTGGTTCGATATCTTGAAATAGTACGGAGCCGTGATGGCGACATGGCGCGATGGTTGTTGACAGTAGTTGTAATGTTTTCAGGGTTGGTCTCTTTTGTTGCTTCAGCCCAGAAGAAACATAATGATGGTTCATTCTGTTAGTGTTAGTTAAAGCACTACTTCACCGGTGGGAATATGAAGGTGTATTGAACTCTGAGATCCTATGTAGTATAAATGTGCATTTTTTTTAAAAATCAGGTTCATCCTAGCCTGAGAAAAGGCAGAAAGAGTGTTTT
Source organism: Ammodytes dubius (assembly GCA_026122265.1). Lineage (NCBI taxonomy): Eukaryota > Metazoa > Chordata > Actinopteri > Uranoscopiformes > Ammodytidae > Ammodytes > Ammodytes dubius. The sequence goes on along the minus strand of CM047523.1, from coordinate 4,846,452 downwards.
ATGGTCTCACTGTCTAACCCTACATTTTACTAGTGTGACATCACACTAGTAAAAATGTAGTGTTATGATTAACAGGATAGCTGGGGCAAGGGAAGACTGAGGGAAGAAAAACCTCATTCATTATATTATAATAGCGATTTTATAATGATAGAACGCTGGTTCCGAATGGGTGAAGTGTTCCTTTAAGCTTTTGGTTTCTGCTCTCTGTGTATTAATGATAGTGTCTTGTAAGCCCTTTGCTTTGAGCTGGGCATATTGTTTATGCATGAAACAAAATGAACCAATCATGTCATCGTATCACCCTGCATACAGACACAATAGAAGTGTTGTAGTTGGCTTCATATCTGAACAACCAGTCCACGCTCATGATCATGATAAGTGCAATTCAGCACTCTGATAATCCATGTTCAAACAGCAGCTTTTAATATTCACATTTTTTTTTTGTCATACATTATGCAACAGTACATGGATCCAAGGCTGGATTATAAAGTGGGCAAAGCGGGCGACGTGCCCCCAGGTTATGGGACCCTTCAGGGCCCATGAAGCCACTAGGCAGGCTCTGTGGAGCCCTGGAAAACACCCATGTACTGTATTCAGCACTTAACAAAAGAAAAAGACTAAGATGATTACAATTTGACTGGTTTTCGATGTATTTAATTGAACCCTGCATGGAGTTAGGGCGAGACACTGCAGGCAAGGCAGGTGTTTTCTGCTTTTCAATTACTTTCAATTTTTGAGATTTGAAGGCTTTTTAGCTTCTTTTATAGGCCTGTTAGCAGAAATAAAGGGTCCAAAATATACATTTAAGTGTTATTAAGTGTTATACACTTTGTGTGTTTTGTCTGTCTACAGCCATCCTCAACAACCATTTTCTCAACATCAGTTTATTTCAGTATGACCAAAAATCTGAACTTCCAAAGCACTCACAGCAACTTAACTTTCCATAATCATTCTTAACACTATTCTGAAGGTTATTACAGAAAAATTAGTCCATAGGTTGTTCACTGTCTGCTTTATGTGTTCCAAATCACATACTTTTTCTTTTTACTACACTACATACTAAAGTACAGAAGAGTTTTAGGGGCCACAGGAGAGAAAAAAAAATCAGATAAGGAAGTTTTTTTTTCATTATGTCGAGAAATGTCAAGAATAAAGACAAATACTCCAAAATGCTATTGGAGTTAGTGGGGCATTTATGTATTTTCAGCATACTACAATTGACGTGCATCTATTGGGATATCCTAAATCTTTTTCTGGCATACTAAATAGTAGGGAAGTATGGGGATTGGGACGCAGGGTGAGAATTACCCAGAGGCATGTCTTGGCATCAGTTTGAACAGTTATCTGTCTAGCCTGGCTGTGTTTTTGAAAGGAGCACCCACTCCCCTGCTTGTTCATTGACACTTTGAATTGCACGCTTCAGTTTTTGATTTGTACATTCCCTTTGTTGTGGAGGCAGGCGATCGCCGATTCCCACCCCGACATAGGCAGTTCATTATGAGCCAGCGGGGAGGGGTTATACGGGGTATGGTGTGTCACATGGTAGGAATAGGGCACGTTTTTATGTAGCCTTTGTGTAGGTTTACTCCGAGCCTTTGGGGTAAAAAAGAAAAGCTTTTTACACACACACACATTTATTGGGAAGATGGTGAAATCGTCAGGGGAGAAACTACAGTGTACCAAGTCCAACAAAACCTAGTCAAGAGAAGGGAGTGTCAATGAGGAGGGAGACAGAACGGGGTTGTGCTTTTTTGTGTTGTGCCAATATGTATGTGAAGACAGTGAGACAAGGGTGTGTGGTCATTTTCATGCTTGGTGACAAGGGAGTGACTGTAAGTTAATGAGAGCATACAGTAGGACGGCTATTTGGTCTGACGATAATGGTGTGTGGATATATAGGACAGTGTATCCTTTAAGATATTGTGGAGGCATTGACTGTGCTGGGGGGAGGGAGGGGTGGAACAACTTATTCTGCCCGGGAATGATAATGGAGAAATGTAGTCAGCACCCCCCCCATCCCCCATGTGTGTGCTTTTGTGTGTGTGTGTGTGTGTGTGTGTGTGTGTGTGTGTGGTAACGTCAGGATATCCTGCTCTTTCTCTTGTGTGACGGACAAAAGCACATTTTACTGGAACAATCAGTGAGACAGGTTCCAAACCCATGAAGGTGGAAACATGTTACTGTACTAGTTTACTGTTTGACTTCACTCTCTGAAGGAAACTGAAATGGAACTGAGGGATTTACATGTACTGCTACAAAAAATAGGGTCGCCATCAAATACCCATCTGTCACGTGTCAACATGGGTGTGAACTGTGGCACGACACCGCCTTTTAAAAAAACCTCCCTGGATAAAGGTTTAAAAATAGGCCTACATATCCTGTGTTCTACCTGAAACAGCGGAAAGGCCTTTGTGAGGTTTGGTCAACATACATGTGCTTCTCTGACTCACTGAGGTGCGTGTCTTTAAGGGCTGTGCGCAAAATAAAATTGATACGGAATAAATACAGCTCTGGAAAAAAAAATTAAGAGACCACTCCAAATGTTCAGTGTCTCTCGTATGACTATATGTTTGAGTAGAATGAACATTTTGGTTTTGATAATATAAACTACTGTCAACATTTCTACCCAATTCCAATACAAGTTTTGAGCATTTCCATCAAGTAATGTAGAGCTCCAGAATCCAGACTGGTCTCTTCATTTTTTCCAGTGCTGTATTGTCATATTAATTTTCCTGATATCTGTATTGTATCGTCAGCTCCATTATGGCTCTTGTGAAGAAAGAAAATTCAAGTTTTAAAACGGGTTGGAACTACACCTGGGCTCCTGTAGATGCTGCAGTGTGACTATTTGACTCTAATTGCCGGGTTTTAGAATCTGAATTAAAGTTTTGATTCAATTTGCCCACTGAGTTATCAATCTAATGCGATGTATTACCACCACCCAGATCCTACACAGAAACTCAGTCACCCCTTCATAGAGACACAATAGAATGTGACTGAAATCTAGAAGACCATTGAGTTACAGACATTTAGAAAGCATGCTGTGTGGATTGCACTCTAGTCTTTGTTGCATTCATTTCAATGCAATTCATTTTGCAGACGGTCAGACATGTAAAAACAGTGCAAGCTATTTTGAAATTGGATTGTCGGCTAGTCTGACAGCGGTGACATGCTTCACTTTCATTTGTTAGAAATAGCCTCACTCTGCTAGGGCCTTTTGGAGCTCAGCTGCCTGCACATCCTTCTCTTCTAATTAGAAGTTCCTGCTTTAAACTCTGTCTTTAATTAAAGGTGGAAATGTTGGATCAGACCAAGTAGCAAAACATTAGCAAGACTTAAAGACTAGTGAATGTGTGTTTTACACAGAACTACCAAATATTTGATTGCTCACAGTACATGATGGAAATGGTGTGTGTGTGTGTGTGTGCGTGTGTGTGTGTGTGTGTGTGTGTGTGTGTGTGTGTGTGTGTGTGTGTGTGTGTATGTGTGCGTGCGTGCGTGTACGTGTGTGTGTGTGAGAGAGAGAGAGAGTGAGAGAGAGCCCTATCCTGTCATTAATGGAATGGGAATGATGTAATGCATGTCACTGCAGTTATGTCCACTCTTCCCTTTAACATTGAGAACACTCACTGTCCTGAGGCCAAACACACACACACACACACACACACACACACACACACACACACACACACACACACACACACACACACACACACACACACCACACACACACACACACACACACACACACACAGACTACTCTTCATCGTCTGCCAATGAATCCATGCATCTATGCATTCAGACACACTTCAGTAAAGGATATACTGTATTGGGATCCATACAGGACACAAGTATCTGTAGTTGTATCACAGTAGTTAAACAGAGGCAGCACACTGGCATACCATGTTTGTTATTTCCTGCTTTTGCTCATCAAGATAAATCTAGACATGGCGTGAGTGTACCCAAGGTCAATAGAACACCAAGTGGAATAGCCCTACACTTCCTTCCTTATAAATGGCTCCCCCTCTGTTGACTCTTTTAACAGAAAACCAGAGTCAAGTATGTATTTTTATATATATTTTTTTTTTTTTTGCTTTTTTTATGTGTGCACATGTTTTATACAACCTGGCATTTGATGTTTTTTTTAAATTGTTGTTTGTTGCTATGCATCTGGCTTTACATAATATTTCACAGAACCTTGGTCAACTCAGGTAGCTTTTCATTTTTATTTGATTATCTGTCGAAAAACAGCATGATAAATTAAGACAAAATAGGCATCCAATTTAAGAAATATCATCGTGTACAAAATATTGGTATTCATCCCAAGGTTTTATGGCTTCACTTCATGAATGTAGGAAAACAGATAGGGAACAAAGGGGACGGGCTGGAGGAAAATACCACGAATAACTGGCAGTTAAGCACAGGCCTTAGAGTTACAAAAGTCACATTGGTTGGGAAATGCAGTATGTTGAAATCTACTAGATTTACGCCTTAACATCAGGACAGTATGTGCTTTTGGCGTTTAGGGCTGATAAACAAAGACACTTATTCAACCATGTGTGTGGTGGGCGAGGTGAAGGAAGATTTTTTTCATTATGTTCATAAATGTCAAGAATTAAGACGAATACTCCAAAATGCTCTTGGAGTTAGTGTGGCATTTATGTATTTTCAGCATACTACAATTGACGTGCATGTATTGGGACATCCTAAATCTATTTCTGGCATGCTATACTCAGGGCCGCCTTTATGCACGGGCTTACCTGGGCTGAAGCCCCAGGGCCTACAAGGATCAGGGGCCTCTCAAATTTTTTTTTTTTTTTTTTTTTTTTTTTACTGTCTCAATATAGGCCCCTGATTTAAGAAGGCCCCGCACATTGTCATTTAAACAAATTATTGACTGGCTCATGATAGGCCCCTGATCTTAGGGGGGCGTAGAGAGATCAGGGGCCCATCATGAACCAGTAAAGAAAAAGGAAAAAAAATCACATTATTTGTGGCCTACGAAGATCAAGGGGCCTATCATTCACCAGTACATTTTTGTTATTTTTGTTTAAATAACATTGTACGGGGCAACGCAGATCATGGGCCTATATTGAGATGAGCCATTAAAAATTAAACGAAAAATTCAAAGAGAGAAGTAGCTTTGGGATTGTTAAAAAAAAATTGGAATGCTGACTGACTGGATTTTTTAAACCTGTATATTTTTGTTTCTGCCTTTTGGTATTTCTGTGTCTCCAAATGATTTCAGAAAATAGCTCACATAGGACACAGTTGATTTAGCCTTAGTTTTCTTCTCAAAGTGCACCAGATTGATGCATTTTACTTTAAAAGGTTCAAATTTTTCTTCAGGGGGAGCATGCCCCCGGACCCCCCTAGAAGGTCCTGGGTCCCCACCGCTGTCTCTTCAATAACTTGGAAAAACACTGTAACCAACCATGTGTGTTTGGTTATTAAAAGTCATTATACCAGGAGGGGGTTTAAGTACACGTTACCTTAGGTGATTTTGTATTTCATCAATAGAGATACTGTGGTGTAGACAAACATGGCTTTTACGCATCTGTATTGTAAGACCGCCGCCCGGGGGGGCCTACGAGACCTCTCAGCCCCGGGGCCTAGTGGCAGGTAAAGGCAGCCCTGGCTATACTATGGAAGTATGGGTATTGGAACGCAGAGACAGTCTCAGCCCAGCCTACTGATAATCTACTGACTCAGGATCAGCTTGGGAAATCCAGGCTGCCATTATATATTCTCTTTTATCATGAAACACTGACATCTGGATAGGCAGTGTATGAATAAACTTAACATGCTTGCATTGCCCTGTTTGTGGCCACAGTGGCCACTGTTAAACAATGAGTTACAAGGACTTTCTTTCTTACATTTTTTGTTTTACTACTTTTTATAAACACACATTGTAAAGTATTGGAGAAAATTTGCCTCATTTTCATTCACTCTTGTTCAAATACAGAACTATAGCAAAGTCAATGAACTTAACACGTGTTAATCTTATTCTCTACTGAAATAGTGATTATGTGAAGTCACTCAAATCAATCAAGCTTCAAAGATTCTACACATGAAAACATTAATGAAATGCTATGTGTTGTTAGTGTTTATTAAGTCTGTAATGTTGCCCCTGTTTGGCCCCAAAGAGCTTGTTGTAGTGTGTGTGTGTGTGTGTGTGTGTGTGTGTGTGTGTGTGTGTGTGTGTGTGTGTGTGTGTGTGTGTGTGTGTGTGTGTGTGTGTGTGTGTGTGTGTGTGTGTGTGTGTGTGTGTGTGTGTGTGTGTGTGTGTGTGTGTGTGTGTGGTGTGTGTGTGTGTGTGTGTGTGTGTGTGTGTGTGTGTGTGTGTGTGTGAGAGTGTGTGTGTGAGTGAGTTTTGTAGGTGAGGTGAACTTCACCGCACAGATACCTGTACAAGACTGTGTGAAGAGTTCTGAACATGTGGCTTCAGAATTGCATTTTTTTGTATTGGCACAGACTTCATAATACGATACACATCACAATACATGATGTAACATATCATGAGCCATTGTGATACATTGCAATATTGCAATATATTGAGATATTCCACATAGTACAATAAAAATGTAAAAAAACTGAGCTGGAATACAAGTCGCTGTGTAATACCTGGGTGGTACATCACTTCACATTATATTGATAATTAAATGAATGCTTCAATTTGAAATTCAAAACCTGGCATTTCGAGAAATTCTAAAATATTGATACTGGAGCTGACGATATGAATGAATGAATGAAAACCTTTATTTATACAAACTCGAAAGGCATTGAGGTTCCCCTCATTTACAACGCCGACGAGCGCACAACAAACACAACAACAACAATAACAACAGAGTGACAGAATAAAACAGAGAAACACAAAATCCTAGCAAGATAAAAAAGATCAAAAGAAATAAAGAATTACAATAAAAGAGCTTAAAAAATTAATTCAGTTAAAACAAATGCAGTGGTGATGGTGATCATAGATTTAAAAGAACAAAAAGTGGGGAGAATGGTCATATTGAAGTTGCTCTGAAGGGCATTCCAAGAGGTGGGGGCACTATAGCTAAAGGCAGTTGTTCCCAGCTTAGAATGAGCTCTAGGAACCTTTAAAAGCAGCAGCTCACTGGATCGGGTACTATATGACTGAGAGTTCCAGTCGAGCATAGCTGATAAATAGGGTGGCTGTTTACCAATTAAGGATTTAAAAATAAATAAAAACCAATGTAACTCACGTCTCAATGACAGGGATGTCCAGCCGACTTTTTCATACAGGGAACAGTGATGAGTTTTAAAGGAATCACCTGTAATGAATCTAAGGGCTGAATGGTACACCGAGTCAAGGGGTTTTAGGGCAGTAGCAGAGGCATGTCTATAAACTATATCTCCATAGTCCAGCACTGATAAAAACACTGCTTCGATTACCCTTTTCCTACAAATTTTTGGGAAAATATGATACAGATATCACAAAAAAGATATCACGATATATTGCTGTATCGACATGTTAGCACTGGATGCTAAAATAAGCTGTGTGTTAGCAGAAACTCCTTTTACTCAAGCTTTGACATATTTGACCTGGTCTCCTGTGTGACTTCATAAGTGTGATGTCATCTGTGTGGCTCACACACAGCAGCAGGGTGTACCATCTGTGCCGTTACACCCACCATGTGTAATGATGCCATGTTGGTAGGTGTGTTTGTGTGTAAGAGTAAGTGTGTCTTTGTGTATATTTGTATCTTTCTGCTCCGCTCTAGTTCATTCAGCTACATCAGAGCTTATAATAGAAACATGAAAGCCTTTCTGTGCCGTGTGTGTGTGTGTGTGTGTGTGTGTGTGTGTGTGTGTGTGTGTGTGTGTGTGTGTGTGTGTGTGTGTGTGTGTGTGTGTGTGTGTGTGTGTGTGTGTGTGTGTTGTGTGTGTGTGTGTGTGTGTGTGTGTGTGTGTGTGTGTGTGTGTGTGTTTGTGTGTGTGTGTGTGTGTGTGTTTTCTCCTGACCTGATAATGGGTTTCCTCCAGAGTGCATCACCCCAAGGGTCCTCCAACGAGAACATATTACGTGTGTGTGTGTGTGTGTGTGTGTGTGTGTGTGTGTGTGTGTGTGTGTGTGTGTGTGTGTGTGTGTGTGTGTGTGTGTGTGTGTGTGTGTGTGTTGTGTCGGTATATCACATCTTAAAGTCAGTTTGACATTCCCATTTTAGCACACATTGTGCTATACTCACTGAAACGGATCACAGCATTGAGCTCCTTATGATTGAAGTGATGAATTGATTCCGAAGTTGCCTTTTCATTTGATGTTTTAATGCTCTGGTGTTGTCCACTGCACTCCCCTACAGATGACACTGTCACTGTAATCCAATACCCATACTTCCGTGCTATGTAGTATGGTAGAAAAAGATTTAGGATGTCCCAATTCTTGTGGCCAGATTTAGTATGGTTAGAAAATACCGGATGCCTACTCCAACGGTGGAGATTTTTAGTGTTCAGCACTATTTGCGTCATTCTGACCCACAATCCAGTGCGCAGCGGAAGTGACGTCACATCGACTGAGCCTCCGTATTTAAACAACCGGGGATGTGAGGGATATATGAAGAAGCCCAAATATACTGTAGAAACTGCAGACAGAGGTACTGCACAGAAGTACTGAGGAAGATTGATACACTGTTGTTTGTCACTCAACTGAATTCCTATTAAAAGCACTTTGTTAACCCTATCCTATGGACTTCTGCCTCATCCTGTGCAATTGAAGCAAACTTTAAAATCAGTAATGTTTGAACACAGACATGGCTGTATTTCATTCTTCCTACTTTTCCCATTAGAGCAGCATCAAGATGTATCTAGAGTGATCACATGGCCTTTCAGCGTGCACATTTGTGAGGTTATTGTTTTAATTAGTGTGCTTATTTTAATCAGCAGATGTTGATGTGCAACTCATCTGTTCTGTGCATGTGCTGCCAGCTGACATACTGTATGCATTTCAGTTAGTATGTGGCGTTAAGAAATACACTGTAAAAAATGAAAAAGTTGTGAAAACTCAAATTTCAAAATTCAAGGCCATTTTCTGCACTAGATGTTTGAATTTTGTGGACAACTAAAACTTTGAAGGAAAACTGCCTACTTGTTAAGCCAACTACTTATCTTTTGTTGAGAGAACCTATTAGTCATATGTAATGTAAGTTTTACATACATACAAGAATTCCAAAAAATAAAAGTTTTAACACTATTTAATGTTTGAATCAAGGTTTTGAGAGACTGGGTTTTCTTTGTTATCTCTATGACATAATTAGTTAACACAACTATTTTTGTTGGCTCAAATGAAGGGAGAAGTTTCTTAACACTTTTTAAAGAGTTTTAGTTGGCTTCAAACCTCAAATATCTAGTGCAGCCTGTTGTCTTTGAAATGTTGAGGTTTTAAAAATATTTTACAGTGTAGTGGTGTGTTATCGCCTATGTTAAGCGTAACTCTTTACTGTTATTGGATGGCAGGTTCATGTTAAAGTACCTTAAAGGGCCACACCACTGATTTACACAACCTGTTCTGTGAACTTGTAACTCTCAAACACTTTTACAATGGGTGGCGCTCTCTTCTCTTCTCTTGCATATCATTCCCCTCTCTGCCCCATTTCACCTCTGTCTCTCCATATATGTCTAATAATCTGAATAATGCCAAAAAATATTTAAAACCTTAACCCTGTCTCAATGATGACCAATACACTTTAAATCTGTCTCTCTGATCGCTGAAATTCATGAAAGTGCAACATGTTCAACTCCCTTAAGAGCCTGTGATCAGCTGAATAGCATGCTCCATTACTTTACCCATAAACATTAGTGGCAAATATCAATGCCAAGTGGAAGAGGATAGTGAAGGCATTTAAGATATATAGTATACTGTATATAGCGCTTTTCTACCTTAACGGACCAAGTGAATTACATATGGATTGTGACAAGGTACGTCATATTGGCAGCACATTTCCCCATTAGAAGAGGGAATCATTGTGGTGGTTAAGCCGAGTTGGCATCAACAGTCCAACAAGAAGTCTAGAAAGCAAAACTAATCCGATACCACTCACTATCTTGGCTACATAAAGGGTTGGAATCTTTCCAGTTGGTGTGCAAAGCAATGCCAATGCACCTACAAACATGTGTTACAATAATATCCTAACTACATTTATAGCGGCGTTTGCGGAATGCTACACTCTTGAACAGAACCTGTGCTGTTTTCAATGGAAAACGATGCAGCTGGGAAAAGGTTTTAGTTAGTAAAGTTATAAAGGTAAATCCTCCCACAGTGACACAGCACAGGCCAGATGAGACTTATTTGGTATATGCATGGGTATTGTGTGTGTGTGTGTCTGTCTGTCTGTCTGCGTGTGGTGTGTGTGTGTGTTGTGTGTGTGTGTGTGTGTGTGTGTGTGTGTGTGTGTGTGTGGTGCGTGCGCGTGGTGTGTGTGTTGTGTGTTGCAGTGTGTGTGCGTGCGTGCGTGTGTTGGCCCTTTAAATCCAGCAGATTAAGGCTGTTGTGTAATGTTGGCCTGCAATGTTTGAGGCTTGGAATCACGAAGGCTTACCCTCATGTAGATGCGCCAACAGTCTTGTTGTCATTACTGAAAATTCCTAATGGTGAATACAGAAGTTACGCACTATAGCTTTAATGCATTTGAAGTCACTTCTCATGAGGGAAGAAATACTACACTACATACTAATACAGAAGAGTTTAAGGGCCACAGGACAGAAAAAAAAAATCAGATAAGGAATTTTTTTTTTCATTATGTCAAGAAATGTCAAGAATAAAAACGAATACTCCAAAATGCTATTGGAGTTAGTGGGGCATTTATGTATTTCCAGCATACTAGAATTGACGTGCATGTATTGGGACGTCCTAAATCTTTTTCTGGCATACTAAATAGTAGGGAAGTATGGGGATTGGAAAGCAGGGCAGGTGTGGTAGAACACCCACTCCTGTTGGTCATACCACCACTGTCACCTATTGTGTAAGCTCATTGAACTTTGATTAAAACACTTTGTTACTTTACATTGAGCTGTGTAGAGTACATAAGTCCAGAGATGGCTGCTGCTGCTGTAGGCTAGTGACACTGATGTGAGATGATAGTCCAGTGAAAGTAGAGCCTCTCTCTGCAGCCACACCGCTCTAATTCAATCAGCCATTTACATGTGATCCATCCACGACAGCCCTATTCCTGCAGAAAAAGTAGATCCAACAAGAATGGAACCAATGATGCTTGAGAGTTCTCATGCTATCAAGGGTCCTTATACATGAAATCCTTCATATCTTAAAGCCCCTGTCAACCCAAATGCAAAAAAATCCTTTTAACTATCATTAGCCTCATAGCATAATTGCCTAAATCATATTTACTCTAATCTACTTTTACTCTACTCTATTCTACATCTACTCTACATTTACTTTACCCTACTCTATAACCCTTAAAATATGACTCAGGCAATTATGCTATTAGGCTAACGAAAAGTAGATGTAGAGAATAGAGTAGATAATGTAGATAGAGTAAGAGAGTAAGTAGGTAGAGTAAATATGATTTAGGCAATTATGATATGAGGCTAACACTATGTAATGTGGGAGTTAGTTGCATGATAGTAAAGCATCTGAAAAGAGTTATAGGCATATTTATCAATCCAAATGAAAGACATTGTCATTGCAGTTTGATAAACTTTACAGAGATGTAGTGTAGATGAGGCTCTGGGCTATGCTCTGATTCTTATGACACAGTAAGTATTTTGAACCAATCACAGCAGTTCTCTGCCTATAACGTTTTTATAAAATCAATGACTGTTGACATGGATACTGTTTAATACAGCCACGCCCACACAGTCCTTTCCAATGGTCTACAGTAAAAACGTTTTTTTTTAACTACTATGTTTTATAATATTTATGAACATTTATTTTCACTTTGCAAATGCTTATTGAGACACCCAACTTTGATATCACATATTGATGTTGTAATATTTTAGACCATCACTGCATTCCAATACCCATACTTCCCTAGTTATAAGTATGCCAGAAAAATATTTAGGATGTCCCAATACATGCATGTCAATTGTAGTATGTTGAAAATACATAAATGCCCCACCGACTCCAATAGCATTTTGCGATATTCGTCTTTATTCTTGACATTTCTCCACATAATGACAAATAAATCTTCCTTAACTGATTTTTTTTTCTTCTCCTGTGGCCCTAAAACTCTTCTGACCTTCAGTATGTAGTGTAGTAAGAAGAAAGAGTATGTGATTTGGAACGCAGGGCAGGTTTACAGATGCTTTAACACTGGCTGTTCTAAAGCAGTCTTTCCTTAACAGTCAGTCGTTATCTTGCCCCCTTGTGGCCAGTGTGCGCCGCTGCATGTTCTATCCATAGCTTCAGTGGTGAGGATTAGATGGATTAGATGTTTAGTGAAATCTCCCCACGCTGCTGTAAATAGACAGATGGGTGTGTTCCAGCACCCTCCCCCAACATGCAAACGCACACGTATACATATATACATATACATATACACACATACATACACTTAGCTAAACTGCCCTTTTAACTGTTTTACATTTTTTTATTCTCATTGATTTTTTATTGTATTTTAATTTTCTCTGTAGCACTTTGAGATTTTAGTAATATAAATGCATTATAAATAAAATGTATTATTATTATCACACATCCACCACTGTTGCAATGCCACGACAACATAACAGAACACTACAGAATAGAGACAGGCATTAGTCTGTTGAAGACTTTCAGGCCTAACATGAGAATAGCCAGAGAGCCAGAGAGTTTATTTTCTATTTTGTAATATTATATTACCTACTACATCTTTATTATCTTTTATATTCCTCCACATTATGAACAGTTTAACCTTTTATTTATTACTGGAGATATCATTGAGGGGAGACCCTCATTTGCAATGATGTCGAGAAACAAAAACAACAATTCATACACAATATACAATGTAATACATCAAATACACAACAAGCTGGTAAAGAGAAACATTTTAGACAGAGGTACAGAGTGGCTGGGAATAGATTTAAATTGTTAAAAGTACAATACGGCCTAATTAAAACAGTTACAGTTAGAGTTTGGTAGATTTAAGATAGTATGTTTAAATTGGTTAAAGGATATCATGGTATTCATTTTAATGTGTTGCTGTAAGTTGTTCCAGGAGTCAGGGGCACTGAAGCTAAAAGCTGTCTTTCCAAGCTCAGACTGGGCTTGAGGAACATAAAGCATTCCTTTAATGTGTACACAAACTGGGCAGATACAAGTGGATAAAGATTTTTTTCAATCAATTAATATCCTTTATTGAAATTCATTGGGACTAAAATCTATCTTTCTCCAATAATGAGCTGGCCAGGAAAGCAAGCAATTTAATTGATAAGCACAATCAACACAGTCACATACAATTATCACACACAACAATTAGGATCCAATTTATACAATACAAGTTAAAGGTGAAGTAAGCAATTTTTTTATGTTAATATAAGTGTTAGATCACTCTTAATTCCACAGTGCATTAATGTTGTGACGTAGGGACGAGGGAGGGGACTGCTAACTGTAGTCACTGACAGGACCATTCCATACTGGTTAATGTTTCTCAATATTTCCTCAGAAATAAAATACATTATTTGCTATATAAATTAACCTCCCTTCTTAGTTTGCTGATAGATAGATAGATAGATAGATAGATAGATAGATAGATAGATAGATAGATAGATAGATAGATAGATAGATATAGATAGATATAGATAGATAGATAGATAGATAGATAGATAGATAGATAGATAGATAGATAGATAGATAGATAGATAGATAGATAGATAGATAGATAGATAGATAGATAGATAGATAGATAGATAGTAGATAGATAGATAGATAGATAGATAGATAGATAGATAGATAGATAGATAGATAGATAGATAGATAGATAGATAGATTAGATAGATAGATAGATAGATAGATAGCAATTAACAGTTGTCTAATCTTATAAATACCAAGAAGGTTGAATTACAAGCAGCTATGTAGTGGGTCGTAAGAATTGGAATTGGGAAATATTTGAAGCATAAATGTGTCCCAGGCGGTATGTGCTATGGGTACAGATGTGAATGACCCCCTGTAGTGGGGATGAAACCCTTTAAAAAACAAGGACAGATTAGTGCTTCCACATACGTATACACACACACACACACACACACACACACAACACACACACACACACACACACACACACACACACACACACACACACACACACACACACACACACACACACACACACACACACACACACACACACACACACACCACACCACACCACACCACACACACACACACACACACACACACACACACACACACAATCATCTCTCTCTCTCACAATGTTAAGATTAAAAGAGGCTGCTGTGTCCTGAATGGTTATCATTGGTGTAAGGACAAACAATAAACCGCTGCTTGCTAATCTCACTGATGGAGGATGAAATAAAGGTGTTTTCCAAATTATTCCCCAATCCTTTCATCCACATTTTGGGTTACATTTACCCTGTGTTCCAAATCACATACTCTTGCTATTTACTATACTGCATACTAAAGTACAGAAGAGTTTTAGGGCCACAGGAGAGAAAAAACAGAGAAGGAAGATTCATTTTTTCTTTTTGTTGAGAAGTGTCAAGAATCAAGACGAATACTCCAAAATACTATTGGAGTTAGCGGGTTACATTTATGTATTTTCAGCATACTACAATTGACGTGCATGGATTGGGACATCCTAAATCTTTTTCTGGCATACTAAACAGTAGGGAAGTATGGGTATTGGAACGCAGGGTTATTTTTTTTTAAAGAAAGACAGGCATTAGACTTACGTAGGGAGGATTTTTAGGGAAACAAAGGCAATATATGTTGAGGGGGGAGGTGAGGGGTGGATGTGTTTTTAAATTGTTTCACTTCTGTTCACGGAATTATTTTGCACTGACACCGCTGTCATAAATAACTGACACTCCAAGAGCACTGAACTCCTCAGTATTTAAAAAAAGTATTCAATGCTACACTGACTTTATTTATATCGTTTACATGTGTTTATATTGTATGTTGCTGCCTAGTGCATTTCTGTCTGGAATAACTTCATATAAATATTGAATTATTTTAGATTAAGTCAAGTTTGTTCTTTATTTAATATTGACACAAAAGGCATTCCATACGTTTCAAGGGCACAGAGAAGTGGTGAATGATCTGAGGTGGTGTCTTTGCATTGTGTGTGTGTGTGTGTGTCTGTGCATTGTGTGTGTGTGTGTGTGTGTGTGTGCAGTGTCAGGCCAGAAGAGGGTGTGTGAGAGTGTACAATATATCCACACTCTCAGCCTCCCTCTCTCTCTCTCTTCTCTTTCTTCCCTAATAGCCGATGCCCTGCAATGACATAATGAACGTGTGTGTGTGTGTGTGTGTGTGTGTGTGTTTTGTGTGACACTATATGTGCATGTTCTGCGCATGCTCTCTCCTCTGTCCCGGGGCCACTGTCGGCTAACATCAGCATTGATGCTGGGTCTCTCGCTCCACTGAGCGTGAGCAAGAGCACGCTACGCACGCACACACACACACACACACACCACACACACCACACACACACCACACACACACACACACAACACACACACCACACACACACACACACACACACACCACAAAACACACACACACACACACACAGCACCCCAGCCCGCACGCACCCACACACCACACCACACCACGCAGCACGCGCACACACACACACACACACACACACCACAACACACACACACACCACACACCAACACGCACACACGCACCACGCACGCACACGCACACACACACACACACACACACACACACACACACACACACACACACACACACACACACACAACACACACACAACAACACACACACACACACACACACAACACACACACACACACACACACACAACACCACACCTTCTGGCCTGACAGTTCTCCCACTAAAATTCCAACACAGAACACAGTGAGACGGAGAGCTGAACTGACAAAATGTAATAAAATACACAGTTTTAAAACAAACAATCATTAAGGAGTTGCTCATGTGTCCTATCTGAAAGTACAACCCTGTCTCCTAAAAACCATCCTAATATACTACTTTCTATTTTATAACAGTTACAGTATTTTTTGAGGAGACCAGAGAACCCAGTTTACATTTTTTTCTTTTAACAGAAATGCGAAAAATCTTTCAGGAATGTAGGCCTATTCACTGAACATAACTACGTAATGTTCATAAACAACATGTTTCATGAGTTATTCCTACAATAGCCTATCATGTCAATCAAAGCGTGATTTATGGCAGGTCACAAGCCAAGATTTGGGGCACGCCAAGCACATGTTATCAATACACCAACGTTTCATATAATGTCAACTAACACCTGCACTGTGTCAATGACTCTGAGCAGAATGCAGGCTTGTCAATCAGTGCTGTCTTTGTGAAGCTTACTGTTCTAGTTGAGACGCTCACAGAATTGTCACAAACCACTGTCCTGTTGTTTTGATGGATTACATCTTGTTTTGTTATACTTGTTTCATGTGCCAGCTTAGAGACTTCTTAACTGATAAATGTTCTTTTATTTATTAATGTGAGTTACGAGTAGGTAGCCCAATACTGCACATCCAGTAGGCTACCTATCTGTTCATCTGGGGGTTTGGTGGCAACATGATATCTGTCTACCACTATTTTTAACTTTTACGTTATTACAGGTAGCTAGCCTACAATTACGTTTTAGTCAAATACAGACCTAAATGTAGGTACATTTTGGTCCTTGGATTTATATGCTAGTAGGCCTACTAAGAAGACATGTTATAATATAAAGGCAAAATGGAAAAAAAAACTCTAAATGTACCTGTACTTTAATTAACAATGCTTTTGTTTTTCCCGCGGTGCCTTTTACAGTAAATAGCGGATTGGTCCTATTAGAGAGCCTTTATTTTGAAGTTGAACTTCCGGCCCTGCCGTGGTCTTAATATGGGCGCTTGACGCTGGTAGTAACGGGACTGTTTACGTCGTAGAGAGGGAGAGAGGGAACGTTCAGTCTGCGCTCGAGACGCTACTAACGACAGGACGGTCCACTATGTTGACAGCACAGTAGATAGAACACCATCTTTTTTTCTTCTTCTTTTACACACACCACACGCTGAGAACCCAATGAATGGAGTTGCTTTCTGCCTTGTTGGAATTCCACCTCACTCAGACACTGAAGTAAGTCAAAGGCTGAACAAAGTCAATACGTGTTTGTCTCTCTTCTTCTCTCAGGTATTTTACGGCTGGAATATTGTAGGCTATTTTAATTCTTCTTCGCCTGTTCTTCTTCTTGTAAATTATACTTTTCCACAGCTAGATTCAAGCTAATCTTCGAGCTAAAAGTGTGTTGTCAGTGTGAGTTGATATAAAGCGTATGGCATCTTTTTAGAACGCAAACATCTCAAAAGCCTTTTACACACCCTTCACTAAACTTTAAGTGGGTCAGTAAAAGATTTCCCTTTTCCCCCATTTAACCATCACAGCCCATGTTTGCGTTGCATGGCTAGTCACATGGAAAGTTAGAGTTAAAGCATCCATGTAACTTCACTGCCTGTGTGTGGGGCGTACATCGTCTCCCCACACACACACACACACACACACACACACACACACACACACACACACACACACACACACACACACACACACACACACACACACACACACACACACACACACACACACACACACACACACACACACAACACACACACAACACAACACTCACGCGCACGCACGCACGCACGCACGCACGCACGCACACACACACACACACACACACACACACACACACACACACACACACACACACCACACACACACACACACACACACACACACACACACACACAACCTGCGTTGTTTTAGGATATGTTCTCTTCCTCCATACACTTGTCTTATGCAACCTGTCAACCCCCCCCCCCCCCCCCCCCCCCCCCATCCAGGCTCGGAGCAGAAAGTGCACGCTGCAGGCTAGTCAACCACACCATGAATAAGTCATGATATCAAAATTACACAGAATGTTTGAATGAAAGTGGATGGAGGCAAGAGAGAGGCCACTACATAAGACACACTATATAATGACGTACAGACACTGCAGGTGTAACTAATAGATATCATCATTAAACTTGGCTAGTACAATACTTACATTTGAAAAAAGAAAATACGTATTATGTGTAGGCTATATTTGCATGTCTTTGAAAATCCCTCTAGATGTTGGATTAAGCCAGTGTTAAAATCTAAATGCTTTGCGACATATTAGTGTCCAAACGTTTCTACTGAACACATTTTGGGTAAAGCCTTTTTTCATTTGATAAATTTAATAATATATGTTTATGTACAGGTCTTTAATATGCAGTTTCGGCATGTTTTTATAAATACAATATAGCATAAATCACTAATAAACAACATACAAATCCTTCTGTTATAACCTTCAGAATAGTGCTAATAATGATGTGGAAAGTTGAGTTGATGTAAGTGCTTCAGAAGTTGAGATTTTTGGTTCAGAGTATTGAAAAAAAAAAACTAATGTTGAGAGACTCTTTTGTATAAAATGTTGAGATGAGATAACAGCCGTTGAAGATGGTTGTTTAGGAGAAATATACAGATGCAAAACAGACACGGTTAAGTTAAAAATATCAACTAAACATTTTAGAACTTTGATTCTAAAAAAAAATACCAGTGTTTGAAAAAAAACTCTCCCTGCGTTCCAATTCCCATACTTCCATACTATTAAGTATGCCAAAAAAAAAGATTTAGGATGTCAATACATGCATGTCAATTGTAGTATGCTGAAAATACCTAGATACCCTACTAACTCCAATAGCATTTTGGAGTATTCGTCTTTAGTCTTGACATTTTTCAACATAATGAAAAAAAAATCTTAATTATCTGATTTTTTTCCCTCTCCTGTGGCCCTAAAACTCTTCTGTACTTTAGTATGTAGTGAAGTAAAAAGAAAGAGTATGTGATTTGGAGCGCATGGTCTGTTTTTCCTTAAAGGGAGTCATGTATTTTTTGTTTGTAATCATATTTTTCATTTCTCCATGATGTAAGTGAAGGCAGCACCTTTTATTGCTGTGGGTTTTTTTGCACAGAGCTAGCTGGGGTTAGCCTAACGGGTGGGTGGGCAGAGAGACAATAAGAAATTGGTCTGGAATGCATGTATTTCCATATGGCAGCCCACATATGCACAGTCAGTTGACAGAAGGCACATTGTAGCCTTTCGCCCAGAGGAGGGGAAAAATCAGTTCGAAAAATGACATGAGTGTTTCAGAAATGTCTGCCCACTCTCCTGACTAACAAAAAACTGCTATGGACGTTTAATCTTGACAATGGATCTTAAAGGTGCACTATGCAGTTTCAGAGGGGGGGGGGGGGGGGGGGATTTGTTGACATATGCAGAGCCTGCACTTCTTTTACTAAACCTATTTTCTCTTCATGTTCACCTATTGAGTAATTCTATCATCATAAATGAAAACATTTTGAGGAACCTGGAACAAAATGTAAGTCTAGAATATGCTTGTAAACCAAACTGTGAGCCCTGCTGCTGTAAACAACAGTAAGACATTAACTTTTCAGGAAGCTTTTTGACTTCGATAATTCAGTGATGAGAATATACCTTAGAAAATAGTAACTTCTCTGAATCACAAGTTACATAGTGCACCTTTTAAAGACCTACTTCACCGGTGGGAATATGAAGGTGTATTGAGCTCCGAGATCCTATGTAGTATAAATGTGCAAACATTTTGAAATCGGTTCATCCTAGCCTGAGAAAAGGCAGAAAGAGTGTGTTTATGGTCTCACTCAGTGCGTTTACATGCAGACTCATAATCGGGTAACTAAACGAATAAGACTTCAACAGGACTTTTAAACTGCATGTAAACACCTTTATCCGATCTACTTCGCACACAAATCGGCACGATAACGGACAAGAGATGTCGGATAAGAACACCTAGATAAGTCGTTCGTTGTCGGCATTCTCTCTGCATGTAAACAGGGATCGGACATCGCATACCGGACTTCTCGTTCTGTGCTTGTGTGCCTGCGCGTAATAGGCTACACCATGGGTTGTTGCCGGAAGAGAACCGGACGTGGCTCTTTTTAACACTTGTTGAAAGCATGGTTGAAAGGGCTACAGCGCCATCTAGCGTAATGGAGACAGCCATGCATTGGACATTTATCCGATTCCTGAAAGGCCATGTAAACTCAGACAAGTGACACGGTCCGTTAAGTGTCTAGTTCGATATATGTGATAATCTAATCTAGTTGTGCCATGTAACCGCACTGACTGTCTGACTCTACATTTTACTAATGTGACATCACAATAGTAAAAATGTAGCGTTAGGATTAATAGGACAGCTGGGCCAAGGGAAGACTGAGGGAAGACTGAGGGAAGAAAAACCTCATTCATTATATTATAATAGTTATTTTATAATGATAGAACGCTGGTTCCGTAGGTGAAATATTCCTTTAATGAGCGGTTTATGCTGCTAATCTAGATTCTGACATCATTTTCTCTCCATCTTTTCCATGTCTTTGATCAGTCCCCCCATCAAACAGCCCGTTGTTGTGTCCCTGGAGCCTATGAGTTATTTCCTGCTCTCACTAATGTGTGGGCTTTATTCACATTATTCACAGCTTGTTACTGTGGGATTGTGTCATGGCCCAGTTAGCATCAGGGCCATGGGTCATACACCACAGATAACTGACATCAGCGCTGGAATAAGTCTATCTGTACAATCAGGGACATTTTCATTTTAGATTAAATTATGTAAATGTAAATGAGGGAGTCGGTTCGTAGCTGATTTATATCTGATTTATTTAGTTGGAAATGAATACTAATGAATTTTCCTAATTTGTTTATTCTATACCTTGGCCTAAACTTATTCTGGGGCCTCATTTATAAAGCTTGCGGCGCACGAAAACCTTGCGTAGACGGGAAGAAATGTGCGGGAAAATGTGCGGTGGCAAACGTTGGTATTTATAAAGACATTATTTGCGGAGAAGTGTGCGTATTCCTACGCCAACCTTCGACCATGCGTAGAGCTACCGCAAGGTTTTCCTGACTCGGGGAATCAGCGACACTCAATGGCAACACCACGAAATAAAGCTCTGTCATCAGAAAAACACAGACAAATGATGTTTGGCACCCAATATATTTAGTCAATAAAATGTATAAGCTTACCTATAGTTGCGAATATATGGCTACTGTAGTCTATGGCATGCAGTTGTGATGTAGGTTGAATTAGTTATCAAGTAGCCTAGGTCTACATGTTTTGGTTATATTTTATACGTTGAATATTATAGCGCTACTTTATAATAATATCCTATACGTCGGGAGGTGTTTCCGTGAGTGGCCAGCGGGAGAGCAAATTTTAAGAGGTGTGTAAAAAGTAGTTTTGTACAAAGTTAAGCCCAACAGATATGAATTAAAACTGTATATTTCGTTAGATAAAATCATGTTAGGAATTTAGCAAATCATTACACGCATCTCTTTCCCATAACAATTCACCCTGGAAGATTAAACTATAATCTGACGTTGTTGGAAATGTGTGGATCTCACGGGAGATAAACAATTCTCTCGAATAGACTATAGGCATTATTTCACTTGTCACAACATATTTTATATAAGCTACATATACTACAGGTACGCTAATACGTGATATTGCATACAGCACAAAGTTGGGCGAAACTGCTTTACAAAGACTATAACGACTGTGCCAATCATGATATGTGATAAGCGCGCGCGCGTGTGTGTGTGTGTGTGACAGTTACTGCAGCACATGCACGTCACGGGCTTTATTCCTTCCTAGTCGCTTTCTTTGCAGCCGGTTACCTCCCTTCTTTCCTCATGTCAGTCAAAATTCCGTGCTTATTAAGAGCGTCATCATATTCAGGAGCTATTTAGCATTCGCCATGTATGGTAGATTGTGGGATGAAATTGGGAGGTGAAGTGGGAGGACACGGGGTGGAGATCGTCTGCGCACAATTCACCGCAGGTGGGTATTTATAAAGCGAAGATTGCGTGCAACTGTGCGCCGCACAGTTTTATAAATCTGAATTTTTTTTGCGCAGCACATTTCTGGCTTTGTGCGGACGCAATGTTTTAGGATGGTTTCTACGCACACCGTTATAAATGAGGCCCCTGGTCTGCAAGTGTTTCATGCTGAGATGTTAATTCTACATTTGTGGTTTTCATTTTATATTTCTAAACTTTTAGCTCGGAAATTCAGACCTGACTCTGGCTAATTAAATGTGCTGGTTTTATTGCTGTGTCCATCATCACCTCTGCATAACGTCTTGGTCTCCAGATAGCAGTAAATATGGACCATAACTTCACTGAAAGGACAATAACATCTTGTCCCATATAAAACAATTCTCTCCCTGTTTCTTTTGTTTCTGATTTGAGACATCTCCGTATTCTACTCTTTAGTACAGCCATGTTATGTTACACTGCTTGGTTGCCTATAACGCAGTCTTCAGACCAAACTATTGCCCTGTGTTCCAATACCCATACTTCCCTACTATTTAGTATGCTAGACAAAGATTTAGGATGTCCCAAATTAATTCATGCATGTCAATTGTAGTATGCTGAAAATAAATAAATGCAGTGTTCGTTTTTATTCTCGACATTTCTCGACATAATGAAAAACAATCTTCCATATCTGATTTTTTTTTCATGTTCACCCCCACTTTGCCACAGATTTCCACATGTGTGTGTGTGTGTTATCTAAGGCTGTCCCGTCATCAGATAGTGTGTGTTCAGTGGAGCGGGGACCCTCTTACCTTATATGTCCTGTTCACACTGCCAGCTTTGGCCCTCCTGAGCTCAGGCTGCTAGGGGGAATTAGTTTGTGCTGGGTGAATATACAGTTAAACAGTGGCATGTTTCTGTGTCACAGACAAGCAGGTATGGGCTTCCAGAAAAGGCCTGTTTGTACGGGTGGGTGGTTCGATCCCCCGTCTGCCCGCCACATGTCGAAGTGTCCTTGGGCAAGACATTGAACCCCGAATTGATCCCGATAGTTAGCTTGCACCCTGCGTGGAAGCTGCTGCTATCGGTGTATGAATGTGTGTGTAATTGGGTGAAAAACAATGTACAAAACAATGTTAAGCGCTTTGAGTCTGTGAAAAACCAGGGAAAGTGCTATATGAGTGGAGTCAATTTACTGTATAATACTGCATAGTTTTAATAATGCATTCAGTGTATTGATAAAGCCTTTCTTGAGCAGCATCAGGGCTGGGCTCTTTCCTCTCTCTCATAGCCATATATGGGTATGGCGCTTCCCCATTGATCCATCCTTGATTTTATTGTTTCTTGGAAATGCCACTAGAAGGAGGGTCTTGATTTACGGTCTCTTACCCACCAGCCACAATGGAGATTATGAAATATGTAGTGAGCATCTAGTACCCATAATGCACTGTGCCTAAATGACTTTATTGGATATTAAAGAACTCTAATGGAAAAGAGGGGAAGAGATGATGTAACAGATTGCATTACAGCTGTGAGTGCTGTTGTAGGATGTAGCATCATTCAAGCTACACTCAATGTGATCCATGTCTTTGTTGTTACACCCCTTTAACCTTCATACCAACACATTAACGTCTGGCATTTTCTTGAGACTTAAGTGATATTCTATCTATATATCATTTATTTATCTATTATTTTCTATTGTTTATGAATTGAATAAATCCCAGGGAAAAGACCGGACCAACAACCTTGGTCTCTCATCCTGAAACATAAATCTTTTAAAATGTCTCATAAATATTTCTTTCATTGAGGCTCAGTCATTTCCTCAATAGCTGAAACACACACTACGCTAACAATAAGAGATTGTGAATTTGTTGGGTACTATTTTCAGCTGCACCTTTTCCCTTTTTATGTGTGTGTGTGTGTGTTGTGTGTGTGTGTGTGTGTGTGCGATGTGTGGGCGTGATGTGTGGTGTCAAGGTTAAATGTTTGAATAAGGCAGTAGCTTGTTTGATGTGGTTTCACGAACCCTACTGAAAAAGAGTGTGTGTGTGTGTGTGTGTGTGTGTGCGTGTGTGTGTGGGGTGTGTTTGTGGTGTTTTTGGTGTGTGTGTGTGTGTGTGTGTGTGTAATATTACCACCAGTTGTATTTACAGCTCCTATTGGCAGTACCCACTAATCTATAACTTTACATTACCGTCACTTATGTTTCTTTGTTAACTTACTACAATGCAAGTTATGTCCATTCCAAACTTTAGTGTGGTCTGTCTATCATTGTGACAGACATGGCTACCTGTCCCCCTCTCTATCTGTGCAGGCTGAGGTAGTGTAGGCAGCTGTAGTGAGTACACTGGAGAAGAATTGTCCAGCACAAAATCAAGTTGTAGAGAAAGAGTATACCGCTGCGTTCCAAATCCCCATACTACCTACTATTTAGTATGGTGGAAAAAAAGATTTAGGATGTCCCGATTCTTGTGGCCAGATTTAGTATGGTTAGAAAAACAAACGGTGATGCGACGGATATAGAAGCAAGAGGCAAGATCAAGGAGCCATGTTAGGGCAATGTAAAAGTATGTCCCAATAGAATACCTACTACATCCCAACTAGATTCTTTGTATGGTCAGATGTATGTAGAATAGAAAAAAAAGAGTATGTGATTTTGAATGCAGGGTAGATTACTGTAGTTCTTCCCACTTGCTTCAGTGCTCTGTGGCAGCACAGCGCCCTGCTCTCAGGTATCAGACAGATGGCTTTGCTCCTGGAAATCTGCTAACGGGAGAAAATGTGTTCTATCAGCACTGAGGAAATGTGCTGATGTCGCACACTGACTTCCCCAATTCCAATGATGAAGTATCCCTGTAGTAAACAAGTGCCTACGCCCCTCACATTAAGCACAGGGAGGCTGTGGTGTGTGTGTGTGTGTGTGTGTGTGTGTTGTACATCAGTCCTCTGCAGATGGGTAACAGTCATTGTGTGTGTGTGTGTGTGTTGTGTGTGTGTGTGTGTGTTGTGTGTCTTTTTGTACTTGGAGGCTTGGCTCTATACTGTATGGCAGAGAGGGGGCTGTTCAGTGGTTTGTGTGTGTGTGTGTGTGTGTGTGTGTGTGTGTAGGAGGGGGGGGGGGGGGTTTGGACAGCCTAGACGTGCTGTGAAATGTTCTACAATGGAGCTCTGTTAAGCTGTGTGTTCTGCGTGTGTGTGTGTGTGTTGTGTGTGTGTGTGTGTGTGTGTGTGTGTGTGTGTGGTGTGTGTGTGTGGTGTGAGGTAGAGAGAGAGAAAGAGGAGTGATGTGGGCAGATGATGTGTGGGTCAAGGTTGAAAGTTTGAACATAAGGCCAGTACAGCCTTGTTTAATGATGGTTCCCACAGAAACCCATACTGAAAAAGAGAGGTGTGTGTGTGTGTGTGTGTGTGTGTGTGTGTGTGTGTGTGTGTGTGTGTGTGTGTGTGTGTGTGTGTGTGTGTGTGTGTGTGTGTGTGTGTGTGTGTGTGTTGTGAGTGTGAGAGAGCTATTTTGCACACAGTGGACCATTCTTGTTCGAACAGGTGGACTGTTCATGAATGTGTCAATGAAATGGTGTGTGTGTGTGTTTTGTGTGTAAGTAAGTGTGTGTTTGTGTGTGTGTGTGTTGTGCCTGACAGTTAAAAAAGGAGGAAATAGGTGTGTAGCCTATACATCTTTAAAAAAGCAACAACATGCAATGTCTATCGTCACTATCAGGGTGGAAACTGTCACCTACCAAACTATTGTCCAAAACTGTCATTTTTCGGGGAAAAAAAACAATACTGTATTTTTTTAATCAAATTAACTGTGGAATCGTCAATTCACTATCTATTTTTAATAATTCTCGTAGGTTAAAACGTCATAAAACCCACACATAGCATGAGGTGTACCAGTAACACTGACAAAAAAGAAAGAAAAAAAAAACGCTGATACAAGGTTTCCGGCAGACAGGGACAATATTCCAAGTCAACAAATACAAATTGCGCAAAGAAATTTCTGCCGCTTTCAGACACCAATTGTAGCTTGCCATTATCACAGTGTGCTCTTATTTCACTTAAACTTGTCCTTAACCAGACTAAAACTAAATTCATGTTGTTCTCTA
Source organism: Ammodytes dubius (assembly GCA_026122265.1). Classification (NCBI taxonomy): domain Eukaryota; kingdom Metazoa; phylum Chordata; class Actinopteri; order Uranoscopiformes; family Ammodytidae; genus Ammodytes; species Ammodytes dubius. The sequence goes on along the minus strand of CM047523.1, from coordinate 4,820,297 downwards.
GGGCTAGAGAATTGGACAACAGTGCATGCATCTATGCTGTAAACGGTTCTTTGATCGAAAAAGTCTCTGAATATAAGTACCTTGGTATCTGGCTAGATGACAAGCTCACTTTTAAACCCCATATTGACAAACTTGTTCTCAAATCTCGTCAAAAAATTGTTTTTTTATATCGGAACAGATCAAGTTTCCCAAAAATTTGTAGGAAAAGGGTAATCGAAGCAGTGTTTTTATCAGTGCTGGACTATGGAGATATAGTTTATAGACATGCCTCTGCTACTGCCCTAAAACCCCTTGACTCAGTGTACCATTCAGCCCTTAGATTCATTACAGGTGATTCCTTTAAAACTCATCACTGTTCCCTGTATGAAAAAGTCGGCTGGACATCCCTGTCATTGAGACGTGAGTTACATTGGTTTTTATTTATTTTTAAATCCTTAATTGGTAAACAGCCACCTTATTTATCAGCTATGCTCGACTGGAACTCTCAGTCATATACCCGATCCAGTGAGCTACTGCTCTTAAAGGTTCCTAGAGCTCACTCTAAGCTGGGAACAACTGCCTTTAGCTATAGTGCCCCCACCTCTTGGAATGCCCTTCAGAGCAACTTCAATATGACCATTCTCCCCACTTTTTGTTCTTTTAAATCTATGATCACCATCACCACTGCATTTGTTTTAACTGAATTAATTTTTTAAGCTCTTTTATTGTAATTCTTTATTTCTTTTGATCTTTTTTATCTTGCTAGCATTTTGTGTTTCTCTGTTTTATTCTGTCACTGTGTTGTTATTGTTGTTGTTGTGTTTGTTGTGCGCTCGTCGGCGTTGTAAATGAGGGGAACCTCAATGCCTTTCGAGTTTGTATAAATAAAGGTTTTCATTCATTCATTTTAAGAGTGGAGGAAGATTCATACAGTGGCTGTGTTCAAAAAGCCTTAATAACGTCCTCCCTCCTACATACTCAACATGTATACTACATGCTGTCTACTTAACCATCCATTGTGTATGAGAGGTACGTCGCACCGTTTACAGTGAAGTATACAGAAGCAATAAAGAATTAACAAAAAGAGTCGCAATGCATTGTGGGCGGTTGAGTAGGCAAAGTATCCTATCCATCCATACACAAAATCTTCCTGGAAGTTAGTACTCACATCAAAATGAGTATGAGTAGGACGTTTAGTATGGCTTTTCGAACACAGCCAGTATGTATAGCCCAGTGATATAGGTTGCGTTCCGAATCGCATACTTTCTACTAGCATGTAGAAAAAAGATTTAGGATGTCCCGATTCTTGTGGCCAGATTTAGGATGGTTAGAAGTACCCGGATGTCCTACTTCTTGCGGCCAAGATTGTTAGTGTTGAAAACTGCATCCTATTTGGGCAGTTCTGACCCACAATCCATGCGCACGTGAAGTGACGTCACATCGACGAAGCCTCCATATGAAAACAAACGGGGATGCGACGGATATAAAAGCAAGAGGCAAGATCAAGGCGCCATGTTATGATGAAATAAGAGAGTAAAGTATGTCCCAATAGTATGTCTACTGCATCCTAACTAGATTCTTTTTATCGTCGGATGTAGTATGTAGAATAGAAAAAAGAAAGAGTATGCGATTCGGAACGCAACCATAGTCTTTTATAAGTGTCTCATCTGCTGCTTACTGCTCTGATTGGCTTTATTATGGGAACTGGAGCGTGGATGTGAAAAGGCAGTATGTTAGGGGGGAGCTCACACTGACAATGATATGAACACTCAAATGTCTTTTGATGGAACTGACAAACACACATACTGTACATATGTCAAAGAAATGCATTGTTTCATAATGACACCAAAAGCTGATATAAACAGTAGAGTTATCAATACTTCAATTGTGGTTATATTATCCATGTCAGATACAAAGCAATGTACTAACAAAAAAAAATGACGATCCCATTTAATGTGTGAAAGAACAAAAAGAGTTATAAATATCTTGACTGGAGAGGATGCCATGAACTGAAAGAAATGAACTTGGAATGAGGGCCAATAGTTTCCTCAGGGGGGTGGGGGGTTTAGACTGCTAACACAATACCATTCCTTCACCAATTTAAAAATAGGATATAGGCTATACGCTTCAATTGTCCTATAGCCATGTGTACATGAATGGGATGCATGTACTTTGAGTTATAAAGCAGGGCTTCTATTTAAATCAACATCAAATACATACTTCTCTCTGCCATGCACTGAATTTTATTATTATTATTTCAAGATGTTCCTGAGCTAAACAAAGGTCCTACAATAGACTGAGCGCTTGTCTAGCTTGGCAGGTGAATGAAAGGAAGAGCAGCTAATGCAGCCAACTAGCTCCAAGAGAAGTAGTCTCAGGGCTCGTCAATGTGTTAGTATATACTACATGTGTCCATAACAGGCTCATTTGCTCATCCTGAATACAGCATATTTATACTGTCTGGCATAATGTGCATTTACAGTCCCCTCCAAAAGTATTGGAACTTTGAGGCCAATTCCTTTATTTTTGCTGTAGACTGGAAACGTTTGGGTTTGACACCAAAATATGAATATGAGACAATAGATCAACATTTCAGCTTTCATTTCCAGGTGTTAACATCTGGATCTGATACACAACTGAGAAGATATCATTATTTGTAAAGGAACACCACATTTTTAGGTGAGCAAAGTATTGGAACAGATACACTTAAAATAAATTAAAGTAAGACTTAATTTTTGTTGCAAATACTTCCCTTGCAAAACTGCATCAAGCCTGTGACCCATTGACATCACAAAACTTTTGCATTCTTCTTTTGTGATGCTTTTCCAGGCTTTCACTGCAGCCTCTTTCAGTTGTTGTTTGTTTACTCTCTTCAGTCTCCTCTTTAGCAGGTAAAATGCATTCTCTATAGGCTTTAAGTCTGGAGATTGACTTGACCAGTCTGAAACCTTCCATTTCTTGCCCCTGATTAACTCCTTTGTTGTTTTTGCAGTGTGTTTTGGGTCATTATCTTGCTGCACGATGAAGGATCTTCCAATCAGTTTGGTTGCATCTTTCTTTAAATTGGCAGACAAAATATTTCTGTAAACTTCTGAGTTCATTTTGCTGTTGCCATCATGGAGAAATGCCTGGATGAGTGCTTACTTCCGGGAAGATTTTGCGTATGGATCGATGAGTTGCTTTTCCTACTCAACCACAATGCATTGCGTCTTTTCAAACGACACAGAAGTTTTTTTTTATTGCTTCTGTATACTTCAGTGTAAACGGTCCGACTAACCCCGCATACACAAACGTTGGTTAAGTAGACAGTATGTAGTATATTGAGTATGTAGGAGGGAGGACGTTAGTATGAGCTTTTGGAACACAGCCTGTATGTCAGACTAGTTTATGGTCCAGAAGAACAATGCTAGTGGAGCCGCCTGTAATCACTGTCTGTCGGTGTAGTGTGCTCTGCTGTTGTTTCCTTCCTTTCTTATAGTGCTGCATTCTTTCAGTCACACACACAACACAGCCCAACACTGCTTTGTTCCAATGCCTCCTCAGACACACAGAGCCACTGTCTAATGGAGAACAATGGGCCCATACTGCATGGGCCTGCATGGGCTGCTCCCTGCTCAGTGCTAGTCCACATTAAAGATACAGCAGCGTACAAAACATTCCAGCCTAGTGTCACTGACTGGGTCAACTGAAAAACCCTCTGTGTGTGTGTGTGTGGTGTGTGTGTGTGTGTGTGTGTGTGTGTGTGTGTGTGTGTGTGTGTGTGTGTGTGTTGTGTGTGTGTGTGTGTGTGTGTGTGTGTGTGTGTGTGTGTGTGTGTGTGTGTGTGTGTGTGTGTGTGATGGCAGTCATTAAACATTATTGGCTGTCTCTCTCCATCACTGACTGGGTTCTTTGACCCTGAAGCCTGAAGTTGGGCTGATCATATTAAATTCTTCTGCTTTCTGCTTGTGTTTGTAATTCCACTAATTAAGCTGATGTGTTAGCCAGGACCTTCAGCATCTAGACCAAGTTCCTTTGAGTATGTATGGCAGCTGTTTGGACACCTGAAAGTATGATCAGCATGAGACAATGATGCACCACCAAACACAATTCTTAACCTGGACATTGGGATTGGTGTTCCATCCAAATAAGGATGCTAGGTCAGTGTAGGTATACCTTCAGAATGCACATAAGTTTCATGAAGTAAAAAATGTCATTTCCTTACAACATGAAAAGAGACACTATATTGTACATGTGTATGAATGTTGAAATGATGCTCATTCACACAAGCCTTTAGGGATAGCAGCTGAGCCTCACATGATAAAAAAAGAGTATTTGTAGTTATTTATAGCTCAGGACGATTTTCACAGTTGACTAAAAATAGGTCACTTAGTGAATCCCCCCCCCCCCCCGGCTTTATCAGAGACGTATTACGAGTGCATGCATATTCAACGGTGTTAGGGGAGAAAAAGGATTTGCTAATATGACATGTTATTTGTGGTTGTTGGGTTGAAGATCATTGCAGAATAGATGCCTATGGTTTTACATTTAGTATTGTGTGTTTGGGTTCAGAGTGAGCTGCAGTTTGGGATAAAATGCAACAAGGGTAAAGCAGTATAACACATTAAGATAATTAAAGATTGGTTTCAATGTGCAAATGGACAAGGTGAGAAGGACTGTTGTGTGTGTGTGTGGCTGACATCAGATCATGGTTGGCGGCAAACTTCCTCAATCTCAATGAGAGCAAGACGGAGGTCATGATTTTTGGAAAAATCCCTCCTGCCTTCTCCACCGATGTCCTAGGTCCCCTTGCATCCAACATCAAGCCCTCGGTCAGAAATCTTGGCGTGATATTCGACAGCGCTTTTAAATTTGAGAAACAGGTCAGTGGAGTTGTCAAGAGAAGTTTTTACCACCTGAGAACACTAGCCAAGCTCAAAACATACCTGCCTCGGAGTGACCTGGAGAGAGCTATTCACGCTTTCATCACATCACAGCTGGACTACTGTAACGCTCTCTACACTGGCATGGATCAATTGCAGCTTCGCCGCCTGCAGTTGGTCCAGAACTCTGCCGCCCGACTCCTCACCTGCACCAAAAAACATGATCACATCACCCCGGTCCTTGCTTCACTCCACTGGCTTCCCATCCGTCACCGTATTAACTTCAAACTCCTTCTGACCGTTTTCAAATCCCTCCATGGTCTGGCCCCTACTTACCTCTCTGACCTCCTACACCACCTCACCCACACCAGAGCACTACGGTCAGCTGACCAACTGCTTCTTGAGGTGCCCAGATCCAGGCTTAAGACCAGGGGTGACAGAGCCTTTGCGGTTGCAGCCCCAGGCTCTGGAACAGCCTTCCCCTTCACATCCGTGCAGCACAGTCCATAAACGTTTTTAAATCTATGTTAAAAACCCACCTCTTCTCTCTTGCCTTCCACTAGACCACTCCTGCAGGCATTGCCGTTTTAACCTCTGTGTTGTTGTTGTTTTTTATTTTTATTTATTTTTTCTTATTTGTTTCTTTTTAATTGTGTTAAATCCTGTTTTTACTGCACTTTTTGTTCTTTATGTGAAGCACTTTGGTGGGGCTTAGCCGTCTGTAAATGTGCTATATAAATAAACTTGACTTGACTTGACTTTGACTTGACTTGTGTGTGGTTCACTTCTGCACGGGCTTTTTGTAATGCAGTGCTGCCCACTTGTGGTGGTGTAGTGGAATCAGTCAATTCATCTCATTCATGGCTCTTCCTTTCTAACTGTGGCTATGCTGTGTGTGTGTGTGTGTGTGTGTGTGTGTGTATGGGCGCGTGCGTATGTCTGTCTGTCTGTCTGTCTGTCTGTCTGTCCTCTCCTTTCTCGCTTTTTGAATTCTGTCGAATCGGGATGACCCAAACAATCTGAATCAAATCAAATGGTGGGACTCCAAAAGACTTCACAGCCCTAGTAGTTAAAGAGCACCTATTATGCTTTTTCAACTTTTATGACCTATAAACGTTGTTATAATGATTTATAGTCATATTTAACCATACTAAAGTATCAAATAATGACGTACATGCATTTAGACGTATTCCCTGCTGACCGTCTGGGGTGGCTGTGCAGAGCGCTAAACACTAGGGCAGCCGGTCGCAATTCACTTGTTGAAATTTCTGGGATTTATCTACGTAGAACAATCCGGATTTTCCATGTATGGTAATGCTGCAACCTGCTCAGGCACGTTCCTACCATGCCCCCACCTGCCTGCTCAAATCTGCCCGCGCGCCGCTGAAAGTCTTCCGGAAGGTAACCAATCACAACGGAGTGGGGTTGGCAGGAGGGGGGCGAGGGGGCGGAGAAGGACGAAGCCCAGTGTTGACAGAGTAGGCTGAGAGCGCCCAGATGAGAGGAAGAGTTTCCCGAAATTCTACATAGTTTTTGTGCTGTGATTCGTGTCAGGTTGCTCTATAGGAGTCATTAATGAGAAATGAAGAGCAGAAAAGTAGTATAATAGGAGATCTTTAAGTTGATTCCCTGTAGCCCATTTAATATAGAGGACTTTCTATTTACTTTCTATATCCATGTCTTTTTAGATCATTCTAAAACCATCATGTTTCTCATGACGCCCATTTACAAAAAGATATAGGGAGGGGGTTTACAAACAATATGTCAGTGGTCTAAAATTGGTTTACAATTTTACCTAAACATTTCATTTCAAGGACTACAGTCGTGAGTCCATCCATTAATATACCTCTTCTATCTCAGTTCCTTTTTTCCCTTCAGTCACATTTAGCTGTTTGTCATGCTTCACTGCAGTGTAAGCCACAGGATTTGTCTTTCTGTCTCCCTCGCTCTCTTTCTCTCCCTCTCTCTCTCTCTCTTTCTGTCTCCCTCTCTCTCCCTCTCCCTCTTTCTCCCTCTCTCTCTTTCTGTTTCCCTCTTTCTCTCTTTTTCTGTCTCAGTATCTCTCTCTCTCTTTCATCCCTCTCTCTCTTTGTCTCCCTCTCTTTCTCTTTATCTCTTTCTTTCTGCCTCTCTGTCTCTCTCTCTCTCTCTCTCTCTCTCTCTCTCTCTCTTTCTCTCTCTCTGTCTTCTCCTCTCAGACTGAGATTGTGGCTGACAGCTCTTTATTAACCTTGATCTGTGCTTTGTTTTTCTTCCAATGCACTAACGCTCTTGCTCTCTCCCACTAACTCCCTAAACTTAATATTCTTGACCCCAGCTGCACAGCATTTGTATGTTCACAATATGCTTTAACTACAGTGGCTGAGTTCCATTTAGACAAGGGATGGATAGAATGACAGAAACAGGGAATCACACGTAGGGCCGTGAGATATATTGACATAATTTCCTTTATACTTGGAGGACAACGTATGGGATGAGTGTGATGTCCATTTACATCAGAAAAAGGCTTTTTTGTTATTGATGTTATAGTACAGAATTCAAAGTGTATGTGTGGTGGTTACGGCTTAGTCAAGTTTAAGAGTTTACCATGTATTAATAATTGCTCTTTCAAAATGCAGACAATGGCATTGACAGTCCTCCATCCTCCACAATAATGAGTATTCTGCCCACACCATGTTGTCTATCTCTCCTATAGGGAATTTAAAGGCTTGACAAATCCACCTAATATTTGAACAAACTGCAAGTATAGCTAAAAGTTAAGCCACATGATGAAGAGAAAATGTAAATATTTGTTGATGTCTGATCCGACCTCTATTTAAAATAAGATATAAGACCCATGCGTATCTGTTTTAATAAGTACATTTACTCACATTTGAGTATGAAGGCTTATTTACCTCCTCTGCTCCTGTTTGTTACCTTTCTGTTACTGCATATACACTGTACATTTACAAACTCAGTGCTACCTGTCTGTGTTTTAAAGTGAAAGCCCTCTAGCATTACACCAGATACAATCTCTTCATTTCTTTAACAAGGCTTTAATTGTGAAAGAAGATTCTTTGACACAGTTCTCCATGTTAATTAAGACGTAGCTATTGCTCTCAGCCTGGCTCAAAAATCTGTATCATCAGCTCTAGTTATGAGACATATTGTATGTTTTATGCAAGCCATAAAAAAACAATTGTAGAGATTTGTTTTTATTTGCCATAATAGGCATATGCACTGAAACCTAGGTTCAAACTCTTGAGTTTTTTCGCTTTTTATTGAATGATCTCATCACAAATGTCAAAGTAATTTAATGTGAAGATTCTTGAATAAACAAAAACAATGTTCATAAACTTTTATTTTTATTTTTTTTTTTACTTTTTTTTATGATTTTATCAATTTTTTACATACAGACAAAAAGACAGAATAAGTAGACACATACAATACACACACAACCTCTACCCCCTCCCCCCTCCCTCACACAAACAGATAGGTGATACAATTTTTTTTTAAATAAAAATGAAATAAGCAAATAAACAAAATGAGTAAGTAAATAAGCTATATATACACAAAAAAAACTAAAACAAAAAACAAACAAAAACAAAACGGGGGCAAACCTCTCATGTCCACTGCAGGTGGCGCCAAGGGGGCCACCATTTCAGGCCCTATGTGGTGCAGCACTGGGCCCCATACGGGGAGGAAACCGTGAGCGTTGCCGGAATGTTCATAAACTTTCTATATATATATTAATAGCTGGTCAGCTAACCTGCTAGCTCAGTAGCTGGCTAACTAACTAGAGCTGTGTCCACTCGACCTATAGAACCATTGATTATTGAGGCGTCCCTCTCATGGCCATCACAGAGTTGGTTACCTCCCTACCAGCAGTGCTCACCTTAAGTAACAGAGCAGAGGAGGAGAACACAATGCATAACTCCTCTGACTCACATCACATTATGTATATAGTTCTGCTCTGCCTCCTCCATGAGTATGAGTCCTCACAGGCAGGATAACATTACAGAGTGCACAGATTGCTCATAATACTTTTCTAAAAAGTCCATAGTTGGAGAGCCACGCGTCGCACACTGATGTGATGGCACAATAGTAGTTTGTTTCAGCAGCAGAACTTTGGCTGCGTAGGTTTGTTGTAATAAAAGAAAGGAAAGGAGAGAGGGAGGAAGTTGAAAATAGAGTGAGAGAGAAGGGGAAAAGGTAAGAACAAGGCCAGAACAGAGGAGGACAGGACATGAGAGATGCAGAGGCTGCTGCTACTGGGTGTTTTGTGTGGATGTCAGCCTCTTTTAACATCTCTTCTTCCTCTTCTTTATATATTCCTCCCTTCTTTCTCTGGCTGTCTGTCCTCTCAGCTGCTCCACTGTCAAGGAAAAGAGGACTGAGGGGCTGACAGCTCGATGCACCGCGCAAACACACACACACGCGCGCATGCACACACACACACACACACACACAGACGCACACACACACACACACACACACACACACACACACACACACACCCACACACACACACACACACACACAAAAACACACACACACACACACACACACACACACACACACACACACACACACACACACACACACACACCACACACACACACACGTCCAGCATTCACTTTCAAGAAGCGCAAACATTTATGCTAGGTGACAGTTTGGTTGTGATCATTTTATATTCTCTCGGGCAAGTTCATCAGAGCCAGACAAACACACAAAGAGACATAACCGTTTACATACAGTGTACATAGTGCTGCCATTTATATTTACATGATTGAATAAAAGGACAGTGAGCGAGATAGAGATGAATATTTCTTATACTGTAATATGCGTGTTCATTTTACAGAGCTTGTAGTCATTTTTAGCTTAGCATAAACAACGTGTCAAAAATGTCCGTCTTGGACATTCACTATTACTGAAGATACTAATTAACTGTGGAGTGAGTAGTACTTCTTTTTACCATTTTGTATCAACACTGACAGGTGAAATGTTGCTCGACTGTATTCTTCACAACTATCTGTGAGATGTATTGTGAGATCGTCAGCAAAGAGAATGATACAGTTCACCTCATGTCATTTTTAAGGGACTGAGTATGTTGATGCTCAAAGGATAAGATGGAGGGTAATGTGTGAACAGGGTGACAAATAGAGTGTGTGTGTGTGTGTGTGGGGGGGGGGGGATGGGGTGGGAGGGGGGGTACATGAAAAGCTATGGGCTAACCACATCTCATTACCAGAAAAATATGTATTTCAAAAACGTGTGGTTGATATCAATCTACTCGTGCAACTATGAAAAAAAAAAGCTAAAAGCAACATCTTGAACTGTTCCTTTGATTTGTGAATGATTTAGTTGATGCGTTCACAGAATGACAGAAATGTTATTTTGACTAGATGAAACACACCACATTATCCAAGTGAAAACCACTTATTTCAACATCGCCTACATAGAATAGAATCTTAAAATCAAAAAATAAATTGTGTAAATTAATGAATACACGCATCAATTAATTTTTAATAAAATAACAACAGGTTGGCAGCTCAGGTCAAATCTTTTTTACCAAAAATAATTATTTTTTATTATTTATTTTTTTCATTATTCCATGAATGAGCACTGACGTTCATGTTTAATGGAAGTAACCCACTGCACCGGTCTAACTAAACAGCATGAGTGCACTGGCCCAGGCGTTGTAGCATAGTCATAATTAATGTGGACAGAAAAATCGTAAAATAAATGCTCATCCTAATTTCCCCTTTGCCAAAGGCGCCGTCTTCAAAAAGCTAGTTGTGTCCAACCGAAGATATCCCTTTGATTAAAGAAAAGCTACAGTTTCTCACACGTCAAGGTTCTGAACCAAATGATATGTGTATTCTAGCTTGATTATCACTTATTGTCGATTTATCGTCTCTCAATCTACATTTTGATAAAACAATTCAGTCAAAGTTAGTCAAAGGTTAACGGAATACCAACATCAGCATCACCCACCAGGTTGTCTCAAAGGAGGGAGAGAGAGGGGGAGAGAATGAGAGAGAGAGAGCGAGAGGGAGAGAGAGAGAGCATGGGTTGGACTGTGTAGCAAAGGGATGAGAGGAATGTGACTCATAGAGAAACAGAGTGCAGAGATGTCAGCAGATAGACCCAGGGGAGAGAGAGAGAGTGAGAGAAAATATACTTAGACAGCAATAAAGAGAGAGAGAGAGAGAGCCACAGCAAGCCAACACTGCACTATAGTGCCAGCTATGGAGGGGGACACTGTGGATCTATAGCAGCACCATGGGATTACATTCTTTTCTAAAAAAATCTGCTCCGACAACACACCTCCTCAGCTGTTCCAGGAATGGCAACAGATGGATGGATTCACTTTTAAAATCAACAGCCAGGAACTCCATTGAAACTGCTTTCTCTCCTGACATGGGGACAACTCTACTACTGCAAGCTTTGAAGAGGAGCAGTTGAAATCGAGAGGGCTGCCAGTATAGTCACTCCGGGACCGATGCTATTTCAAATGCTGTTTTTACAATCATAATGCAAGAATGCTGACAAAGCCTAAGAATTCCTCATCTAAACATGTGAACCTGACATCAAGAAAGGTTGAAAAAGGCAAGAAGAGTGGAGATCTGTTGGATTACTGTTTTTGGTCATAGAAATTTGCCATGACTTGAAAAACAGTCAAAGACAAATTCATAGCCTGATCTGTGAAGAATGAGGACTTTCTCAAGACAAACATGGTAGAAAACTGGAGGAAATGTGACAAACGAAATCTAAATACATTCAAAAAATGGATGCTCCCCATTGCTTTGGGCAGGTTTGTCCTGTCGAACATTATGTAAAGACTTGCCTAAAGGAGGAATGATGAAGTTGAGGGATTGCAAGGATCCAAGGATTACAAATTGACACAAGGAATACTTGGGTGTTCCACATTTATATTGCTTACTGTGACACTTGAGGAGTGAACTTACTGTGTAGAGCAAAATGTGTTTTCCATTGACTTACCCTCCATTGGTCACTTTTGGCCGTAATGCCCCAAGCAGAGGTTGTGCAGAGGGGACTGTGTATCTCACTTGTGGGGTCTGAATCCCCTTGTGGACCCCCTGGTTGTGCGTTAGTGTTGGTCGGCAGCATAGACGGTACATGGGCCTATGACTGTGAAGTGCTATGCTGAGGGTGTCGGGTGTCGCACCAGCACCGCCGGGCCACGAGTGGCAGTTTGAGTATTCGGTCGGGGTGGACTGTTGCACCATTGAACCTCGCTGTATCTGGCTGGCCGTTTTAAGGGCTGTTTCCCCGCCTCGCGCCTCACCCCGGCCCACCCCCACCCCCACCCCAACCCCCACCCCCATCGCATCTCCCAGGAGACAGGGCTCCAGGAGGGTCCTACAGTGCCGTCGCTTCTCCTGGGTAAGAGTTAGGTTTGGGGTTGAACAATGTCAGTTGGCCTACCTGGTTTATTTTTGCCACTATCAATTTAATTGTATTTTTCTACTGCCAAGGATCAATATTATGTCTTAACAGAATTTCTTTCTATATATAAGACCATACTTGGTCACAACAACACTGGTTTGGTCTTTATTGCAAGGCTCCCACAAAACTAAAGTGCAGGGAGAGCTCAATGGTTGCGGTTGGTCTACACCAATACACATGTCTGGCTCTTTAGCTGCTAAATGCTCCGCTATGTTCAGCAGCCATCTCTGACTGTGTGTGTCTGTCTGCTGTATGGCACTGAGCAGACAGCAGACAGTGCTTTGGCCAATGCTGCTGGGTGTTGAGAGAGCTGTGAGACTCAAACAAACAGTGAAGTTGTGAAGCCGGAGAACCAAACCAATAGGGGAAAAGAAGATGTTAAGCTCTGTAGAGCCTGAGGACAAACCTGGTAATGCGTCCCCCACCATCAGTCACTCCTTTACCCATTAAACAAAGTCATTTGAGTTTTATGGTTGAATTATATGGGAATGACCAATACATGAAGCAAGATTTATTTCTTTTTGACCAAAATCACAACTTTGTATTGACATCATTGCTGCGTTTGTATCCGACTTTTAAATCAGTAGTTCTTGTCAATACACTATCTTCCCAATCTCTTAACAATGCTTTGTTAACCTTAATTATTTTTTTACGTCTAAGACCCTGTTTCCACCTGGCATTAATATGTGGTTTTTAGGATCCGATCGCGCTAACTACAGGTGGAAACACGCTCAATGCGCATTGAATGCGCATTGAAATTATCCACATTCGGAGGTGGTTTGAGACCACTTATCCACATACCCATTAACAGTGGAAACGCGTATGCGCATCTCATACACATTAGGCCCCACCCACTCAACTGCGGCGAGTGACTGGGTGGAAACGCGTACTCATTCACGCGACAATTCACGTCATAAAAGCGCACCGTTGCAGGTAAACACATAGACATTATAAAGGACCTTTATAATGTCTATGGGTAAACAGACAACAGAAAACAGAAAACATTGAAGATGTCGTGGATGGTCAACACAGGAAACTAGCCTCCTGATTTCGCTTCTTCTTCTTTTATTTCCAGCAGACTAGTCAAGGGCGGGGCACTGCTGCCCCCGCCGGTTAAAAACAACAGTATAAGCGGAAATGATGTACGAGCTGATTTCCATACAGCGCGGGGAATTCGAATCCGGATCGCAAACGCGCATAGAAGACGCATTGTTAAGGCCAGGTGTGAACAAGCATATTACATTTACATATAACGATCGGATTCCTCAGAACCACATATTAATGCCAGGTGGAAACAGGGTCTTAGCTTTACCATTGTCAATATGATGGGCAGTGATTCATCAGTTTCCTGTGTGGAATGAAGGAGTCATCATTTGAGGAAAACTACAGTGGTAAACAAATTCAACTATGCACTCCAGCTAGCAGTTGTGTTCTTCTTATCGGTGCAGTAGTATTCTTATTTTTTTTTAAAGATATTTTTTAGGCATTTTTATGTTTTATTGATAGTGTAGAGACAGAGTTGAAATGGGGCAGAGAGGGGAGTGACATGCAGAGAACGACCGCGGGCTGGAATCGAACCCGGGTCCGCTGCTGGCCGAGGCCCATGGGGGGACGCCCTACCAACTGAGCTAAGGGCGCCTGTGCATTAGTATTCTGACTAGCTTTTAAATATGTGTGCTTTGTTCATCTCCATGTAGATTGACTGAACCTTTTAAAACAGCCCTGACTCCTGTTGTGATGTAATGACTGTGGACAGGTGCGTGTCCTGTGGGATGCTACCTCTGACTTCTTGCCCTAACCTTTCCTGTCTGCTCTGATCAGGGCAAGACAAGGATAGTATTCATGAGGTCCTGGTTACAACACGGCTTTAGGGGGACTTTAGCCCATGTCAGGATAGGGGCTGCACACACTGGACCTGTAAAGAATGGCTATAAGTAGATTGTCACTGTTTGGAGAAGGATTCAGCATGTAGTGTTTGATTATTTCGAGGGTGTGTGCATGTGTGTGAGTGTGTGTGTGTGTGTGTGTGTGTGTGTGTGTGTGTGTGTGTGTGTGTGTGTGTGTGTGTGTGTGTGTGTGTGTGTGTATGTGTGTGTTTCTGCTATGCCACATCTCTGTGCCTCCTGTAGATGTTATGTAATGTAGCACTAAGGGGGCCCTTTGACTAATGTGGGGGAAGGGAGACGAGGCTGATGCGATGCCCTCTCACCACGCACTATATTTGTGCAGCTTTATATAAACTCCTGTGTGTGCGTATGCATGCTTGGATGTGTGTGTGTGTGTGTGGTTGTGCCTTTACATCATCTGTTCCAGTATGCATCAAGGATCGTACCTTTACCAAACAGCACACACTGCTGCTATGTTCCCATGCAGGCTAGATTGACAGTTTAAGTAATCCGGCCTGTAGTGTCCACTGAGTGTGTGTGTGTGTGTGTGTGTGTGTGTGTGTGTGTGTGTGTGTGTGTGTGTGTGTGTGTGTGTGTGTGTGGGTGTGTGTGTGTGTGTGTGTGTGTGTGTGTGTGTGTGTGTGTGGAATTACACAAAGTCTGTCAGTTTGTATTATCTGATCTGTGAATGCTGGCTGGATGTGTGTATTTTTTTTTTTGCATTGCGTCACTCTTTCTCTCTCTCAGTTCAGCTCATCTTTGCTGTGACCTGACTGTCAAATCTTTTCAATACCCCAACACAGTAAAGGTCTGCAAATGAAATACTACATCCAAATGGGTGGAATAAATGGACTAGTGCAGTAGAAAGGAAGAGGTGAATTTGAGTGGCCCATGTTAACGATGCACAAGCTCGTGTTGTCCTGAAAGAGCTGCCCAATGGAGCCATACAGTTAGACACCACATGAAACATCGTCTTTATTTCCTTTTTCTTTTATTAAACAACTGGATTGGGCACAATACATCACAAAGCGGGTGGTGGGGAATTTGGTTGGTTGGTCTTTTCAAGCTGAAAGAGGTAACCAACAGTAGACAGCAGAGTGAGAGAGAGAGAGAGAGAGAGAGAGAGAGAGAGAGAGAGAGAGAGACAGAGAGAGAGAGAGAGAGAGAGAGAGAGAGAGAGAGAGAGAGAGAGAGAGAGAAGTTATAATGAAGAGAGACTTTATGATTAAACATGCACTAAGCTTCGTGTGAACATAAACTTGTGAGCATTTAGTCCACCGACCTTTAACGAAACAAACAATGATATATTACCACAAAATGGTTTTAATTTGGGTAAACTATGGCCTTCAGTTTTCCACCAAGTCCAACCAAACACACTCTGACATCTTGGCATTTTACACTTTACATGGTTGGGTGGTTAAGTGAGTTTGGGAGAGAGAGAGAGAGAGAGAGAGAGAGAGAGAGAGAGAGAGAGAGAGAGAGAGAGAGATAGAGAGAGAAAGAGAGAGAGAGAGAGAGAGAGAGAGAGAGAGAGAGAGAGAGAGAGAGAGAGAGAGAGAGAGACCTAAGCATACAGCATCTCACCTCTAGGTTTATTCACTCATGTGTGAAATGCCTCATGCAGAGACATTGCGACGCACGATGAGGCATGCAACACAACAATGTACCCAAATATCACACACACACACACACACACACACACACACACACACACACACACACACACACACACACACACACACACACACACACACACACACACACACACACACACACACACACACACACACACACACACACACACACACACACACACACACACACACACACACACACACACACACACAAACACAAGGAAAGACAAAACCAAACACTGACCCTGCTTTGTCAGTGAGCGGATCAGAGAATACTAATTGTTGTAACTTGTTTAACCTTGTAATGGGGAAGAATCCTCCAATCAGAGCGGCTTCCCTGTGTGGAAAGTGTGTGTGTCTTTCCTGCTCTCCTTGGGACTATTCTTAGAGGTGCAGGTTTCCCTCAACCCCGGCTCTGGAGGGCTCGGCCAGCCACGTCCTGGCTCAAGAAAACACACGTCCTGTTGTTTTCCTATCTGGAGGAAATGTCTGTGCAGACAGCTGCAGACTAAAGTAGGAAACAGGGCAAATATAAGTGAATTTAACATCTTTAAAGCTACACTTATATTTTTATATTATTTATCTTCTTTTATCTCAATAGCTCAATAATCCAACTGCTTGCCAAAAGGTTCACACTCCCTTTATAGAGTTGTTGTGCCTTAGAAACAGTTGTGTGTGTGTGTGTGTGTGTGTGTGTGTGTGTGTGTGTGTGTGTGTGTGTTTCTAAATACTGTGTACTTCTACCTATGACATTGCTTTAGTCGGGAAGAGCACTGTAATGAAGCTTAGGGCACTTTCACACCTGCCGTCTTTAGTTTGATAGAATCGAACACTGGTTGGTTTCCAGCTTTGCTACGGTTCATTTGTTCAGGTGAGAACACAGCCATTGTACTCTGGTGCGCAGTGTGCACCAAATGTGAACCAATCAAGCGTACCATGTTGAAGAGAAAGTCTCTGTACCCTTCCAAACAAACTCTGGTCCGGTTTGTTTGTGGTGAGAACGTGATGGGACTATCCCTGCGTTCCAAATCACATACTCTTTCTTCTTACTACACTACATACTAAAGTACAGAAGAGTTTTAGGGCCACAGAGGAGAGAAAAAAAATCAAATAAGGAAGATTTATTTTCATTATGTCGAGAAATGTCAAGAATAAAGACGAATACTCCAAAATGCAATTGGAGTTAGTGGGGCATTTATGTATTTTCAGCATACTACAATTGACGTTCATGTTTTGGGACATCCTAAATCTTTTTCTGGCATACTGAATAGTAGGGAAGTATGGGGATTGGAACGCAGGGTGTGCGTGAAGCTGTGTGCTCCCATTTCTTAATGATCTATCCGATTCCCCTCATGTGTCCTTATGAGCCCTAATCATTTCCTGTTGTTCCATGACTTATTAATAGACGGTTTATATTGGGAACCCTGCCATTGTTACCTGAAGGTAGCAATTATGATTATAGGTGAGGTTTCTTGGTGAAAACAAGAGAGAGGAAGTCTGAGAAAAATTCCTGGCATGTGGTGGAATTTCGCCCCTGCTCTGAAATGGGCAGAGTCCCTCGGTGAACGGAAAACATAACGCCCACGACCCACCCACTCACACTTCCCTTATAACTCAAGTGTGGACAATACAAAACAAGTCCATGGCCATCCCCCTGAAAATGTTTTTGACGCTGTTTTTTTCCTACTGAGAGGAAAATGAAAGCTAACCTGTTGTTCTTGTCAACAGGCTAAAGGGTGGAGAGATGGCATGGTGTCCAATGAGAACAGGTGCCAGCAGCCTCAGCCGTCGGGCGAGGTGGAGGGCGGCTCGTGGCAGGGCCCACGCACCATATTCCTCAACAAGAACTCCCAGGGATTCGGCTTCACTCTGCGTCACTTCATCGTCTACCCACCAGAGTCCTCCCTCCACAGCCTCAAGGTGAGGGCTCTGCTCTCTGGGCACCCTGGACACTAAACATCTATATTAAGGCCAATTTGATTCATTTAAGTTAAAATGAAATCTGATCTTAAGGGCGGATGAGTACCTGAGAATAAATCTGCATCGTAAGAGAGTGGCTTAAAGACCTACTTCACCGGTGGAAATATGAAGGTGTATTGAACTCTGAGATCCCATGTAGTATAAATGTGCAAACATTTTAGAAATCGGTTCATCCTAGCCGGAGAAAAGGCAGCAAGAGTGTTTTATGGTCTCACTGTCTGACCCTACATTTTCCCATGTGTGACATCACACATGGGAAAATGTAGGGTTAGGATTAACAGGACAGCTTGGCCAAGGGAAGACAGAGGGAAGAAAAACCTCATTCATTTTATTATAATAGCGATTTTATAATGATAGAACGCCCAATGTTTCAAAGACCAAAATCAAAAAAACAGTGCTCTCCGGCAAAATATGTGCTAACATAAGCCAGAGGTGCTACGGAGATAAACATTTGCTTATCCACCATCACTGTGCTGTTAGTTATGAAAAGGTTTCAGTTTTTTCTGGTGTATGTGGACAGCACACAGGGAATCAGTGTGTCACTCATCCTGCTCTGTGTTTCTCACAGGATGAAGAGAACGGAAATGCAAGCGGAAAAAGTAAGTGTTTCTGTTGACCTTATCAGACACACACTCTTTGTCAATGACAGTGCAGTCAATTCAGTATTCAGTTAGTTGTGTGTGCACATGATGCAATATTTATATGAATCTGTGTTTTCTTTTATAGCAGGTTGTCAGCAGTCACGTCTGGAGCCCATGGACACCATCTTTGTAAAGAGTGTCAAAGAAAATGGCCCCGCCCAACAAGCTGGACTGTGTACAGGTAGAAAACACCTCTTTCTTGGACCCCTTCTCTACCTGTTCGACATTACTAAAAGCGCTCTGTTTACTAATACTACTACTCGTGGTTACTCCTTAATTAATTCTTTGTGACACTTATAGAACATCAATATACAAAGGACTGAGAAAACATGATTATAAAATATTTTTTTCTGCATATAAAATTATAAATTAATCTATATTTGTACTTTTGTTATATTTTCCTCAAAATATGCTTGTTTAACTATGGTGTGTGTGTGTGTGGTGTGGTGTGTGCGTGCGTGCGTGCGTGCGTGTGTTTATGTGTATGTGCATGTGTGTGTGTGTGTGTGTGTGTGTGTGTGTGTGTGTTGTGTGTTTACATTCTCTAGGTGACAGGCTGGTGAAAGTGAATCGGGAAAGCATTCTGGGGAAAACCTACTCTCAAGTGATCGCTCTCATCCAAAACAGGTAGGACACTGTATATTAAATATTATAAATCACTTCTAATGTCCATATAAATATATAAATATATATCCTGATGCTAATGTTCATGTGTCTTGACATGCTTTGCAGTGAGGACATTCTGGAGCTCTCTATTATGCCAAAAGACGAGGACGTGTTGCAGTTGGTAAGTGTGAGTATTGTCTTTCTTCTTCTTTTCTCTCCCTTCTTCCATTCCCTTGTTTCCCCCATGTGAAGTCACAGTTAGCTAGGCCGGCTACATTACAGTATAGCATGGATTATGTATTTATATCAATGTTCTAGGAGATATTTTAGGGAAAGTTAGAATTGTGCATGGACAATAAGGCTGTACTGATGGACCAACAACAACATGTAGTGATGGGTATTAAAGAAGGCTTTGTTACCACTAAGAGTTGAAAACATTGAAAAACACATTCCGCAAAATGGTCGACTGTATGTGTGGAATCCAGCTATTATTGCATGTGCCTCTGCCCTGTAGCTGCTCCCTCCATCTTTCTTTCTGTGTATTAACATTGTGTCCTCTCCTCTCTGGTCTGTAGGCGTACTCCCAGGATGCCTACCTGAAAGGCAACCAGCCGTATTCAGGCGAGGCCCAGCACCTTCCTGACCCACCTCCTCACTGTTACCCTCCCACCAAGCCCAGCTCCAGTGGCCCCCAGCCCGGCCACGGCCCCCTCAGCCCGCTGGACAACTGGCAGTGTCGGTCCGGCCCAGCCCCCTTCCCACTGGACAATCGCCCCCCTGCTGCCACCTCCTCTCCCCTGAGCCCTGGCTGGACCGGGGGCAGTGCTGAGGAGGCCAGCGGACACTTCTCCTCCTGGAGCAGGCAGCGTGGACGCTCCTCTTCGGCTGTCAGCGCTCTGGACTTTCACTTTGCCAACCACAACGCTGCCATCGCCTCGGCCACCTTGCCCACGCCGCGTAAGAGCAGCATGGCCGCCTCCTCCGCCCGCACAGACTCCCTCTGCCACCAGGCGCTGTCCGACTGGTACTACAGCCAGGCCGAGGCCGCCGAGCACATGTCCCCCCGACACCGCAGCATCTCTCAGGATCATCTGGCAGAGCTGGGCCTGGGGCTGGCACTCGGCCCCGGACCTGCTACGTCTCATTCCACCTCCGCCTCTGCAGAGCAACGCAGGAGAGAGACCTTACTCTACCACCACCAGGCTGCTTCTGCTGCTGCTGCTTCCCACGATTCCAACTGGCTAGGCGGCTGGAACGGTGCTCCAGGAGCAGGGAGCAGGTCGTGTTCAGAGAGCCTGCTGGCGGCCTACGCAGAGTACGAGCACAACTACGGCCGATCGGTGGAAACGCTGGCACAGGCCTCTGCGCTGGTCCCACCGCACTACGAACACTCTTCACCAGTGAGAACACCGAGCGAGCAGAAAGAGCAACTCATCTCAGTAGGGCATCAGCACCAAAGCACAGTCACCTCCCCCGTCACAGCAGCTCCTCCTAACAGCAGGCAGGTAGCTGAACCCCAAACGAAGGAGAGTGAAAGAAGAAGAGCTAGTAGGCTACCAAAGCTACAGCCCGTCTTTCTCCCGCAAAGCCACCCACATCCTCCAGCAGGCGCACTCCTTCAGAGAGCCCAGCCACCGCGGGCCCTGCCTGAACTGGAGCCCGGGGGGCGGGAGCAGCCCTGTGGACAGTGACGGAGGTTGGTTCCCAGGCCCCGGTCCACCCCGGCCCTGTCTGCATCAGATGAGGAGAGAGCGTGTCTGGGTGAGGACAGGGAGCTCCTCTCCCCCGTCCCCTCCATCAGGAGGTGGTGCTGAGGCAGAAGCAGCCTCCAGGCCGCCCGGCCCCCGCACTGGCCCTCCGTCACCACGAGCCCCGTCGCTCTGACACCACAAACCAGGACGCCCTCTCCTGTCTCTGAGGGGCCAGGGCCCAACCGCAGGGCTAATGGTAGCCTGGCACAGCATGCCTTCAACTCCCTCTCCTCTATTCCCTTCATAGGTTAGTGAGCTGTCCTCTGTAGCAACTGACTTTATAATGGTACACCTTGTCACACAGTAACAAAATGAACCCCAAACAATGTCACTTTGATACAGTCGATTACTCTATAAAATACATTTTGATGGTATTTTCAGTCATATTTTTGAACAATTATGTTGTCTGTTGCTACAGAGCTTTTCAAATTTCACCTTGACGCTTTTGTGGTGCACCTTTTCTTTCTGTTTCTATCCTTTCCAACATGTCTGTGTGTGTATCACCCATATCAACATAATGCTGTGTTCCCTCACTACGGGCCAGATCCACAAAGAATGGATTAGGAGCTCCATGATTTGCTTAGAAATAGCACCGCCAATCTGCTTGTTAGCACCGTATCCACAAAGCAACTTGTACTATTTATATGCCGTGGCTAACATGCCCACACAGTTTGACAGGTGAGCTTTTAGCTTGCCCTTGTTTTTTTGCGTTTACATGAGTAAGCGGATCTCTTCCCAGGCAGCACTGTTTCAACTCCATTCCCCTTGACTGTAGATGTCCCCCATTATATAACTCAATATCATTCAAAGCTCATCAACTTTGAAGAGAGAGACAGAGAGAAAAAGAGAAATTGCGTCAAGATAAAACAAGATTGACTATGGCATTAAATAGCACCACAATAACTGGGCCTTTAGCAATTAGGGCTGGCCTTTGAGGATAAGATGGTATATGCAACAAGGCTTGTTTGCATAGGGGAGGGGGTAATTTTGCACAGAATTTTTGAATATTCCAAATTTACATTCTCACAAATGGGACAGGCACACCCAGGTTGTAGTCTGCTCAGCAGTGCAGTGCAGTTTGGAGTTTGCGTGCACTTCCCCCTTTGCGCGTGCTGTGCTTTGTGAATCGAACGCCATCTTTTTTTCTCTCTCATTTGCACAGGTTTACAATCGCAAAATCAGTGCAATCCTTTTTGTGGATTTGGCCCTATACGTAGTTTCTCTGTACCTTCAAATCTATGCTAACCAATCCTGAATGTTAAATGTTTCTGGTATGTTTTTCTGAAACATTTTCTATGTCCTAACCAACAACCTGCGAACACCACTCTAGCTGCTCTTGTCTGTCTATCTGTGTGTGTATCATACTCTCTTTGTCCTCCCCGACCCTCCAGACGACCCCATCATCAGTCCTAGTATTGACCTGCGGGCCTGCTATGTGCCAGCCTGCTCTGTGGTCTCCTCTTCTCTGGCCTTCACTCTCACTTCTTCCACCTCTGTCTCCCACACCCTCTCCTCCATCTCTCCCTTTGTCCGACTGCGTTCTCAACACTGCAGTGAGTCTAATGCACAATGCTTTCACTAACTGAAAAGGATCTCAACAAAGGGAGCTAGACCAAGATAGTCGTACGGTTTTTTCTCAGTGTGTTTGAACTGATGTTACCAGACACAATCATGAATGTTTTAAAGTCAAAAAAGCAGCAGTAATGTATTGCTGCCCCAGCATTCTAAAAACCTTCTTAGTGCATACTGCAGCTTCCTGTTATAACATATGGTTGTAAGTCGAAATAATGAGAACTCTTCTTGTAATAACAAAAGACCTTTCACATCATAACGCTATACTGATCTGTTCTTCTTTTTCCCTGGTGTGGAAGCTGAATTATGTAATGCATTCAGTGCTAAGATATGTTTGTCTAGCCTTTAGCCTCACGGTCCGTTTGGTGTGGACCAATACAGTGTTAATACACAACCTAGCCTCTGTAAACAGGCATGTTGATTTCTGCTGTGGACCCCCTTTGTTTGAATACCCTTTTGTTTACATACCAGTCTACAAAGCCTAGGCTGTGTATTAACACCAGATTTTTTTCAGCGAACACACACAGTACAGACAGGTAGCGCATCGCTAGGAGATATTCACTGATTTTGACACAAAAGTGAATTTGACAACAATGATTCTCCAGAATCGCTTAAGTTCACCTTAAAAATATCTACAACTTCAGTCTTTTCATTAGTTTAGTATAGCAGGTGACGCTAACTTCTCTGGTTTGCTTTTTTATTGCAATGGTGCAAATTAGAGCTGTAACATATCCAGAATTCTTTGTTGTAGCCAATGGGAACTAAGCATCCATAGCAGTCAAGAAGTGATCGACGATTATTTGATTTATTAAATACCTTATTTTGATGTATGCAGTCAAAAATATTAGAAAAATGCTATAGTCATTCAAATTCTTCCCCCCCTCCCGGCTTATGTCAGCCTCATGTAAAATCATACACTGTTTTAAACCACTCATTACTTCAGTTACTCATCTTCTTGCCTTCACTTTTCACACATTATATTGCAGTGTTCCCCCCCCTCTTTTCCTCTCTCCCTCTTCTGTCCCTCTCTGACTTGTCTCTCTGTCTCTCCAGGTAGTATTAAGAGCCGGCGCTCCTCTTACCTGCTGGCCATCACCACAGAGAGATCCAAGTCCTGTGAAGAAGGTCTCAACACCTTCAGAGAGGAGGGCCGCGTCTTCTCGTAAGTCAGGGACAACTGGAACACTGTAAAGCTCTGTTTATGGTGCTACAATATAAGTGCTACAATCTTTCAATATCGTTAGCCTCCTAGCATTATTGCCTAAATCATATTCACTCTACTCTACTTTTACTCTACATCTACTCTATTCTACATCTACTCTACATCTACTTTACCTTACTCTATAACCCTTAAAATATGATTTAGGCAATTATGCTATTAGGCTAACGAAAAGTAGATGTAGAGTAGAGTAGATGTAGAATAGAGTAGATGTAGAGTAAAAGTAGAGTAGAGTAAATATGATTTAGGAAATTATGCTATGAGGCTAACTATTTGTGATATAAGTGTGCAAATTGTCATGAGCAGTCTCCATGCGTCACTTGACAGGAAAATTGTCCGATACAATGAAAATTAAAAAAGAAATTAAAAAAAATCAATGAAAAAACCCAAACTCAAATTCAAAATTTCAAATGTCTTGGGACAATTTTCTTGTCAAGTGACTCATGGAGACTGCTCATGCCAATTTGCACGCTTGTATCATCAACTGAAAGATTGAGATGAAAATAAGCACTTAGCTGTGCCACTATATGCGGGGGGGGGGGGGGGGGGGGGGTTCGTGGTGTTAGCGGTTAGATCTGTGCCTCTCCAAACTATCATATGATATACAATCATATGAAAAAGTTTGGGAACCCCTCTCAGCCGGCATTATAATTGACTCTGCTTTCACAAAAAAAAGATAAAAGTGGTATGTCTTTAATTTACCAGGAACAGCTAAGTACTGGGATGTTTTCCAAACAAAGATTTTTTGAAAAGCAGTATTTGGTTGTATGAAATAAAATAAAATGTGAAAAACTGGCTGTGCAAAAATATGGGTACCCTTGTGGTTTTGTTGATTTTAATGCCTGTAACAGCATGTAAAACTGATGACTTTAAACGCAAAGTTGGTTGGATTATGTTGTTAAGCCTTGAACCTCATAGAATTGTCTGTTTAATCATGAGAAAATGTATTTTAGGTGCCTAAATGCAAGTTGCACTTCTCTTTGACTCTCTGCTGAAGTGAGACAGAATGGGATCATCAAAACAGCTCCCAAAAGATCTTAAAAACAAAGATTATTCATTGTCATGGTTTAGGGGAAGGCTACAAGAAGCTTTCCCAAAGGTTTCAATTGTCAATTTCTACTGTAAGGAACGTTGTCAGGGAATGGAAGGACACAGGCACAGTTGCAGTTAAACCCAGGTCTAGCAGACCAAGAAAAGTACAAGAGCGGCATATGCGGCGGATTGTGAGAATGGTTGCAGACAACCCACAGATCACCTCCAAAGACCTGAAAGAACATCTGGCTGCAGATTGTGTATCTGTACATGGTTCAACAAATCAGTGCCATTATAATGGCTGAGAGGGGTTCCCAAACTTTTTCATATGATTGTATATAAAAGCTAAAATGCCAATAGATAATCTTAAGAAAAAACTCTATTTCCTCATTGCAATCGGTCTGTAAAAAGTCTCATAAATGACAGTTAAGTGGAGACACACTGATCACCTAAGACACGCGCTATTTAGTTATCCTCGTATTAATTTTGAAAATATGCATGTTATAGCTTTTACGAGGAATTCATATTAATACATTATCTGTTGTACTTTAAGGAATATTCACTTTTTGATTTGTTTTGGTTACTATAATTTCTAGTTTCATTAAAATATGCATATTGTAGGGGAGAACGGGGTAATTTGTCCACACGGGTTGGTTGTCACAATCGTTATATCTCGGAACCAGAAGGTGCTGTCTATGAAATTTTGGTATGTAAATATCCAGAATTGGGATCAGAGGTCACCTACATAGTCTTCCTTGGAGTTAGACTACTGAATTTGAGGTGAGACGACTGTTTGTGTTTTTCATGTCAAATTGAAAATATTTAGCTCCTCAGTATTTTTCTTCTAGGCTTTTACACAATGGGTATATAACAAAACACTTGTTACCCATACAAAGTGTGAAGGGTAAACTATATTTTAGATTGTGGTTAGCAAGCTAATTAGTTGTCAAATGGTTGTTGGCCTTGATGCTAGCAAGAAATTCAAGTTGGGGTTGGTCGTCACATTTTTTGGGGGGTTGGTTGTCTCATGTTATCTCAAGGCTGCAGCCAGAAAAGGAACCCAATAACGAAATAAATTGTCAAGCTGTATCCTCACTGACACCCCAGAGAAGGAAAGAATAGAGCAGGAAAAGGCAGCTAGCATGCAAAAGAAAAAAGGGCAACAAAATCAAAACAACCCAGTGCATCCCAAACTAGACCAGCTGCCAAGGCTACAGTAAGTTATGTAGGCCTATTTGTCAACTTGACAATGCAATTAAACTTTCAAATTTAGTTCTACCTTCTTGCCTTCTTTTTAAGATTATTCCCATTAAGATAACATTGTGACAAACAACCCCGTAGTGTTTGACAACCGACCCCTTGATGGGGTTGGTTGTCACAATGTGTAAGGGTGTCTTTAATGATTAATTTCTTCTTTATTACAATAAGATAGAAAAAGTGAGGGGTACATATTTCAAGCCAACACCTTAAGCTTCACTTTAATGTAGGAATGACTATTGAAAGATGTTTAGGTGATAAGCAATTCTCACTAGAGTAAAAAGTGTGCCTACTTACCCCGTTCTCCCTATTTCTCAATTTTTCATTTTCAAGTAATTTTGTCACATGCAAGTGCTTTCTACATCATAGCCCACAGTCCACTTTGACTTGTGCTGTTTCTTATGACGTGTGCTTTTTCTGTTCCACAGCAAATTGCCAAAAAGGGTCAAGAGCTTTTTCTTTGACGGGGTGAGTCTGCTCTGCAATACACTTTAAATAAGACCTGAATACATGTATTCATCTACAATTTACTCTGTTTGTATTTGATGTATATTTCAGCTAACTGAGGTCTTTACACTGGCTTCCTGTCACTCAAAGAATTGATCTCAAAATATTGATGTTGGTTCATAAAGCCCTAATTGGTCTAGGGACGAAATACATTACTGATCTGCTGATACGTTATGAGCCGTCCAGAGCCCTTAGGTCGTCTGGGAGAGGTTTACTTACAATCCCCAGAGTTAGGACTAAACAAGGAGAAGCAGCCTTTAGTTTTTATGCACCAAATATCTGGAACAAACTTTCAGAAAACTTGAGGTCTGCTGCAACTCTCAGCTCCTTTAAGTCAAGTCTGAAGACTTTTCTGTTTCCATTTTAACCTGCAATTTTTTATTTATTTAAATGTTCTATATCTACTCATTAGCTTTTAAATGTTTTATTTCTATTCTTTCGCTTTTCTAATGTGTATTATGTATTTTAATCTTGCCCCTGTAAAGCACTTTGAATGGCCTTATGTCTGAATTGTGCTATATAAATAAACTTGCCTTGCCTTGCCTTGCCCAACCAAACAAACGCTGCTTAGTGTGAAAGCCATAATCCCCTATCCATTGTGTTGTAGTCTCTGGAGAGCCTACGAGCACAGGAAGAGGCCCGCTCCAAGCGCCACTCCACCTCTGAACTGGGAACCATCACCTTTAGTGATGTCCGTAAGGAGGGCTGGCTGCACTACAAACAGATCCTCACTGAGAAGGGAAAGGTATACAACCCCACACCCTTACTATGACCTTAGCTACTGTCTGTCACCACATCTGTCAAGCTTCATAGTACTTCTTTCTTTGTAATAAGTGGGTCATTGACTTTACAATGAAGAAGACAACGGCACGTTTCTCTTTTCTAACCAGCAGCTGTGAATTTTGACGGCTTAACTGTCAACAGCGGATTGAACGTTCTGTAGCTAGCTAACGTTAGCTTCCTGAGTTTGTTCAAAATGTTTCCCCATCATATTTAGAACCATGTGTAATGTCTTCCAATATATACATTTGAATACTTAATACATAATGTGTTTTAGAGACACTAGAGAGAAACAAAGGGGGAGGTGGAAGTTTTTTTTCATTATGCACTTTGAGAATAAAGTGGAAACACAATGTCAGGAACATAGACCAAATACAATGTTGAGTATGAACTGGACAGTTAAAAAACTGCAGTGAAGCTGGAAAGATATTGACAGATTTCAACTTCCGGGGTCAATATCATAAGTAAAAACTTTATTAACACAAACCATGTATCTTTGCTACAACCTCAGTTTGGCTTAATTAAACCAGGTTATGTTATGGAAGCAAACTAGACAAAAGAAATCTCAAAATGGACGCGTGCCTTTCCCTGCAGTGGCTGGTCTTAAGGCTTAATGTTCTTTGTGTACGGTCTTTCCCCCTCATTGTAGAAAGTGGGCGGCGGCATGCGGCCGTGGAAGCGCGCCTTCTCCGTGCTGCGTTCCCATTCGCTCTTCCTCTACAAGGACAAGAGGGAGGCGGTGCTTCACGGGGCGGGGGCGGGGCCTAGCAGCCAGGACGAACAGCAGCACCCGCCAATCAGCATCCGCGGCTGCCTCATCGACATCGCCTACAGCGAGACCAAGCGTAAGCACACGCTCAGGCTGACCACGCAGGACTTCTGTGAATACCTGCTGCAGGCCGAGGACAGGGACGACATGCTGGCCTGGATCAGGGTCATCAGAGAGAACAGCAAGACAGACAACGAGGTCAGACCCACAGACACTCACAGACACTTACAGACACTTACAGACACCAAGGGCTAGTTCAGTATTATTGTGTGCTTGTATGAGGTACTTCTGCATAGTAAGACTGTGTTTGAAAAAGCCACACTAACGTCCTCCCTCCTACATACTCAACATGTATATACTACACACTGTCTACTTAACGATCGATTGTGTAAACGAGGATCGTCGGACCATTTACACTGAAGTATATAGAAGCAAAAAAAATAAAACATTGTGGGGCGGTTGAGTAGGAAAAGTAACCTATCGATCTACACACAAAATCTTTCCTGGAAGTACAGTAAGTACTCATCCGGGCATTTCTCGCCTACACAAACTCGCATACACAACCACGACATACTCAAATTGACGTCAAAATGAGTATGAGTAGGACATAAGTAGGGCTTTTTGAACACAGCCTTAGTCTGTTACCCTATGGAGATGGCGGTCAGCTCAGCAGTGCAGTGTATCACCCAAATCCTACATTTAGTGTATAAATGAACGGATATTTATTTTGGGGGTAAGCATTTATACACAGTATGTATAAGGCAACAAAAAAAAGGTTCCATAAGGTAACACACTTATTATGTCTAAGTAACTCATACAATCCCACTTCAAAAATACTGAAACTATCCCTTTAACATGAAGGAATTTACACACACACACACACACACACACACACACACACACACACACACACACACACACACACACACACACACACACACACACACACACACACACACACACACACACACACACACAAACCAAGCTAATCTGTGATCTCCATTTGCTTTAGGAAATTGGTTTCTCAAGACAAGCTCTCATCAACAAGAAGATGAATGACTACAGGAAACACAGGTCAGCACGGGACAGATTCTATTTGGCCAAACATATTGGCGTGACCGACACACCTTCTGTGTTATAAGCAATCAGTGTAGCTCTAGGCCAGGGGTCCCCAAACTACGGCCCGCGGGCCAAATGCGGCCCGCGGCCCGCTTTTTATTGGCCCGCGGCCGATTTTAAAAATATAATTAATAATTAATTAATTTATTTTTATTTTTATTTGTTTTTGCATTTCTTAGTTAACCCACTAGTGCAGGGGTGTCAAACACTGATTGATTGGCCCGTGGCACATTTTAAAAATATAATGTAATATGGCGCTTTTAATTTTTCAATAATTTAAATGCACTCATTATATTACAGAGAAATATGTCCCATAAAAGAAAATGAGCAACAAGCCCATCCCAGAGGACCCTGCATAATATTTTATTTTAAATTAATATTATTATGGAAAATCTATGCGTCCTTCTCCAATAGCTTCTAATTCATCTGACACAGTGTCTCCATTTTTTTTTCATACAAAATTCTTCAGATTTAGCCTCTTAATTTCCCTCTCAAAGTGCACCAGATTCATGCATTTCGCTTTAAAAACTTTAAAAAATCTCCCGGGGGGGCATACCCCCGGACCCCCCTAGGAGGGTCGGGACCTCGGCTGGATACTATTTTCACCCTGCTGGACATTGGACGCAAAGGCAGAAAGCACTGGGTGTATCATTGGCATATAAACAAGAGGGGGAATGTGTCTGTTTAATGTGCAAGGAAAGTGTTGCCGTGAAGAAGGATTACAATTTACGAAGACACTATGAAACTAAACATCAGTGCAGCTACATGTCCTGATAAATGTGTTATTTTTGCAAAGTGGCCCGGCCCTTCGTAGATTTTTCTCTATGTGGCCCTCAGTGAAAAAAGTTTGGGGACCCCTGCTCTAGGCTATAAGCTTGTTGAAAACAATACAAGGTCACATATTATTATCATTTTCAGGTACAAAATTGTTATTTTGGTTTTCTTCTAGAAATTGTTTTTCATGGTGTAGTGTTGAAAAAAATATTTTATATATCTTAAGGGGCCATTGCTGAATCTCCTCTTTTTCACCCTCTGTCTGAAAGAGACGTTTTAGAGCCTGTCTCTTCTAGCCCCGCTTTCCAAAAAAACCCAGTCTGCCCTGATTGGTGTCTGGGGCTGACTGTGCTTTTCACAGCTGGAAGTAGTGCCAAGTGCTTAGTGCTAAGTGAGGTTGATAGTGGGGGGGGGGGGGTATCTTCTCCCCTTATGACGTCATTAATCTGACTGGGGTTTTTGAACAGAGGTTTTCAGAAAGGTTGAGGTGGAGGTAAAGAGAGGGTAGTTTTTTTCTCATACATTGGGAGTCTTTTGAACTCATATTAATGTTGGAAAAACATGAAAGCAATGCATTTTGCTTATTAGGTTACCTTTAAATGAAGTTTCCAAAAAACATGAATAATCAGAAAAAAAAAAAAAAAACACAAGATATTTTATTTCCATGTGTCTCTGTGTGTCTCCCACGGTGCAGTCTGACAGGTAGTAAGCCTGACTCCTCGCCCAGAGCCCACCGTATGATGCCCCCCTTCCTCCTGGCTAAGACTGACAACACCTCAGTCAACCGTGCATCCAGGACCGGTGGGTACAAACATCACTCTCTGGCCTGAGTTCAACTACAGGAAGAACACAACACTGAGTGCTAACTGCATGTCATGAGCAGCAATGTAAAGACAATTAGAGATTGGTGTTGTAGGAAGTCATGTGGCATATAAACAAGGGTTCTTTGGACACACACACACGCACGCACGCACGCACACACACACACACACACACACACACACACACACACACACACACACACACACACACACACACACACACACACACACACACACACACACATACACACACACACACACACACACACACACACACACACACTGTTGGGTTTATCAAACTTGCGTGTAAGACAAGAACCCAGGCGGTAGTTCAAACAGACCAATGAGACACAGACACAACAAAGATACACGGAGACAAAGAGCTCATTTTCAAGGAGAGTGGTTTGGCAACTGGTGTTACATCGTCTTCCCTCGGACCAACTCTGTCTGCCTCTCTCCCCAGCTCCCTTTTATTCACTTCTTACATGGTGTTTTACAAGCATACTGTATGTTGCAGTCTACTAATGATTGACTAATGTCTCTGGGAACTTGTTTGTTTATCCTGGCTGGGTCATGGCAGTGTGTCTTGACTGCTGGACACCGGTCATTCCCAGTCATGGCGATCCCAGAGTACAGAGTTCGAAACGTCATGTATCAGCTCACTTCGGACATGCTTGCACAATGAAAACCTTAACTCTAACACACACACACACACACACACACACACACACACACACACACACACACACACACACACACACACACACACACACACACACACACACACACACACACACACACACACACACACACACACACACACACACACACACACACACACTTTTAAGGATTGTATTGAGCTGCGAGCATGTCTTTAGATTCTTGTTAGTTATACTAAACTGTCAATTCTCCGGTGTCCAAACCTCTATTATTTTTCCATGTGAAAATACATCTCTATGTAAATGTGTGTGTTTGAGCTCAGATGACATCAAGGCGCTGTGGGGCATCAACATCATGAAGAAAGCCAGGAAGACAGCAGGCAGCCCCAAGGCCTTTGGAGTGAGACTGGAGGACTGTCAGCCTGCTCTCAACCATAAAGTAAGCCCTCAGTGTTTCTTATGCTCAGGCCAAAAAAAATATGCCAACAATATGATTCATAGCATAAAAATAACATGATTTCTACATCTGTCCGAGACACTCAAGTCAGAAAGATATAGCCTGGGTTCAAACCACAAGGGAGTACTGTAGTTATCAACCACTTTACATTTAACTTCGCAGAGTGCAGAAAAGTGTTTCAAGATAAGATAGATAGATAGATAGATAGATAGATAGATAGATAGATAGATAGATAGATAGATAGATAGATAGATCGATCGATCGATAGATAGATAGATAGATAGATAGATAGATAGATAGATAGATAGATAGATAGATAGATAGATAGATAGATAGATAGATAGATAGATATATTAGATAGATAGATAGATAGATAGATAGATAGATTGATAGATTGATAGATAGATAGATAGACACTTTATGGGCCGGTGGGAGAATGGTTTGTGGTCCTTAAAGAACAAGAAAATGATTCAGGTGATGACAAAAGGCTGTCTTGCCAAACTGAATCTATTGGTGTGTGTTAATACTAATAATTATAGTTTTAATAGGTCTGTTATTAGGGGATAACTGACTGTAAAATAGACTATCTGCCAGCTGGCTAGCTTCACATCCCACAGTGCAGTCTAAGTTGTCTCATCATCACACACAGTATTTACTTGAACATTTCAATGCAGGACAGTGGTTTGGTGAGGGTCAGATATAAGAAACTGCACCAGGCATCACTCAACTGGTTATACAGAGACATTCTTCTACATGTTTACATTGAATGCATTCGTGTGATGTCACATGCATTAGAGGGCCCTTCAGCCAATCACTGTCATTTGTAATGTTCCCTCACACACTGCTTCTGACATTTTTTATTTTATTTGATGTAACTCGAACAATCAACATTAAACAGAAGAAAAAAAAATAAAACCTGATAAAAACCCAAAGATAAAACACAAACATAGATGAGGATAAGTTCCAGAAGGAGCCGGCAGAAGCACAATGCCTTTATATTCCTATACGCCTTACTTTACAATATTATATCATTACAGAATTCAAATCTATATACTGTATTTGTATTTGTAACACACCCAAAATATTCTCCTGTGTTTAGCGTCTTGTCTTGATTACACTGTTATGTCTCTCATCACTAAATAAAAATCAAATCAAATCTTCCGTCTGTGTTCCCCCTGTCCTCCGTCCTGTCCCTAGTTTGTCCCTCTGATCGTGGAGATGTGCTGTGGGGTGGTGGAGGCCACGGGGCTGGACTACACCGGCATCTACAGAGTACCAGGGAACAACGCCATGGTGTCCAGCCTGCAGGAGCACCTCAACAAGGGCATGGACATCAACACTGCTGAGGAGGTGTGTGTGTGTGTGTGTGTGTGTGTGTGTGTGTGTGTGTGTGTGTGTGTGTGTGTGTGTGTGTGTGTGTGTGTGTGTCTGTCTGTCTGTCTGTGTGTCTGTGTCTGTATGTCAGTCTGTCTGTCTGTCTGTCTGTCTGTGTGTGTGTGTGTGTGTGTGTGTGTGTCGCCTGCCTGCCTGCCTGCCTGCCTGCTGTCTGTCTGTCTGTCTGTCTGTCTGTGTGTGTGTGTGTGTGTGTGTGTGCGCGTCAGTGTGCGTCAGTGTGTGTCTGTGTGTGTGTGTGTGAGAGAGAGAGTACACATTAACATACTGTAGAGGAACAGAAAAACATTATTAATACAAATATGAGTGGAGTCTTACCTATGACTAGTTTTATTGCAAGAGTAACTTTGTTGATGAGGTGTGTTCCTTCCTTTATAGTGCTGAACCATCCCTTGTATAACCCTGAACCTTTCCCTATCCACAGAGATGGCAGGACCTCAACGTAATCAGCAGCCTGCTCAAATCCTTCTTCAGAAAACTGCCTGAGCCACTCTTCACTGATGGTGAGTCCAGCCATTTACAACTGGGTTATTGTCTGATCATGCTGCCTTTGCTTTACTCTATGTATATATATATTTGACTATCATTATATTGCTGCTCTGTACTCCATTGTATACTGCATTTTGATTCTTTTAATTATCAGTGTTTCCCTCATCAGTATTTGATCTTGTTTCTGTCTTTGTTTAGTTTCTTTGTTGTTTTTAAAAACTAGCATTTATGCTAATACACTGAAAACAATGCATCTGGTCCGTCCAATGATATTGTCATGTCCATATTAAATCAAATCCACAATACAATTCTTTAATGTAAAGTAAAGCATAAATCATAATGAACATGTATGATGTGTAATGTTTACCTACGCCTGCCACTGGGTTACCTGCGTAACGTTTGTCTGTTAGCTCCAGAGATCAGGGCTACATTACCATCGGTTTGGAAAAAAATAAAAGACTTGGTTTAAACATTTATTTTTCTGTTGTTTTCATGTGAAATGTATCATGTTAAACAGTGAAATATGTTACTTTTTAAAATGTCGCCCTTTTCTTTGTACGTTGTTGCTGTTTACAGACAAATACATCGATGTCATTGATGCCAACCGGATAGCAGACGCAGAGGAAAGACTGAAGACCATGAAGAAACTGGTAGGTGTCAGCACCATGCAGGGCAATGAATGAATGTATTTATCATGGATTCATTTTTGAATTCTACACCCACGTCTTGCTTCCCTATCCAGATCCATGACCTCCCAGATCACTACTACCACACGCTCAAGTTCCTGGTGGGCCACCTCAAGACGGTGGCCGATCACTCTGAACAGAACAAGGTCAGCTAATCCATATGTAGGCGCCAACATGTATATCTACTCTGTTTGTTTTATTCTTTTATTTTGAAAGGTTTGCTCCCACTGTTTTGGTTCATGTCACTTCAGTTTGATTGACACATGGGGGGGGGGGGGGTTAATCTATATACCTGGGCACTCGGATGGGCGGGGGTACGAGACAAAGGGGGTCAGTGGCGCTCCTGATTATATTTTCTGTTTACCGTCATTAAAGTGGACCTATTATACTTTTCGACTTTTATGACCTATAAACGTTGTTATAATGATTTATAGTCATGTTTAACCATACTAAAGTATCAAATAATGACGTACATGCATTTAGACGTATTCCCTGCTGACCGTCTGGGGTGGCTGTGCAGAGCACTAAACACTAGGGCAGCCGGTCGAGAAATCACGTGTTCAAATCGGTTCAAATTTCCTGCCATCGTGTCGTCACGATTCCGGATTTTTCCATGTATGGTAATGTGCTGCCCAGGCAAGCTCCGGCCATGCCCCCACCTTCCTGCTCTCAAAATCTGCCCGCGCGCTGCTGAAATTGTTCCGGAAGGAAGGTAACCAATCACAACGGAGTGGGGTTTGCAGGAGGGGGGAGAAGGGGGGCGGAGAAGCACAAAGCCGAGTGTGGAGAGTTACTGCTGTGCGCGCTAGGGTGAGAGGGAGAGTGTCCCGAAAATCTACATAGTTTTTTGTGATGTGATTCGTGTCAGGTTGCTCTACAGCAGTTTTTAACAAGAAATTAAGACCAGAAAAGTAGTATAATAGGAGATCTTTAACGTTGTCATCGTCATCACTTTATCTTTTATCGATGTGTTGTCATTCTGTCTTCATTTGATACCTTTTCAAACTATACTCACCGGACTTGGATTCATTTGAATGGTGCGTAACTGCCCGGAGCCCACCCAAGCCTCTTAGCGGCCTTTATAGGAAAGCATGTCGCTACACCATACATGTTGGCTTTTAGTTTTTTTGTGTTCATATAAACTGTGGTGGTTAAAGACCTACTTCACCAGTGGGAATATGAAGGTGTATTGAACTCTGAGATCCTATGTAGTATAAATGTGCAAACATTTTTGAAATCAGTTCATCCTAGCCTGAGAAAAAGCATAAAGAGTGTTTTATGGTCTCACTGTCTAACCCTACATTTTACTAGACTGACATCACACTAGTAAAAATGTAAGGTTAGGATTTAACAGGACACCTGGGCCAAGGGAAGACTGAGGGAAGACTGAGGGAAGAAAAACCTCATTCATTATATTATAATAGCGATTTTACAATGATAGAACGTCGGTTCCGTATGGGTGAAGTATTCCTTTTAATGGAACCGGATATGAACATAGAGATATTTTATTTCCTCCCCCCAGATGGAGCCCAGGAACCTGGCTCTGGTGTTTGGTCCCACTCTGGTGAGGACGTCAGAGGACAACATGACAGACATGGTCACACACATGCCTGACCGCTACAAGATAGTGGAAACGCTTATCCTGCACGTAAGAAACCCACAGCTGCTTTTTTTATAACGCAAGATATACTGCATCCCTGCGTTCCAATCCCCATACTTCCCTACTATTTAGTACGCCAGAAAAAGATTTAGGATGTCCCAATACATGCACGTCAATTGTACTATGCTGAAAATACATAAATGCCCCACTAACTCCAAATAGCATTTTGCAGTATTCGTCTTTATTCCTGACATTTCTCGACATAATGACAAAAAAAAATCTTTATCTGATTTTGTTTTCTCTACTGTGGCCCTAAAACTCTTCTGTACTTTAGTATGTAGTGTAGTAAAAACACAAAGTATGTGATTTGGAACGCAGGGCATGATTCATTAAAGGTGCACTATGCAGTTTCTAAGGAGGGAGATTTCTTTACATTCACAGAGCCTGCAGTTAGTTAGTTTACAAAACACGTTAACTGTAATTCTTAATTTTGATTAATTCCATTATTATAAATCAAAGCAAATGTATACCTGGAACCAAACGTAAGACTGGAATATGTTTGTACATAACAAAACCGTGGGCCCTACTGATGGAAACAACAGTAACTTTTCAGGAAGCTTCCTATGCTTCCTTCAAACAGTGTGCCAGGGATCTACTTTTTCTTTCGAGTTTACTAGAATGTTTATTAGAATATACCTTAGAAAATTGTCACTTCTCTGACACACCCAAAGTTACATTGTGCACCTTTAAAAGTGAGTACTCTGTGTTTTAATGTTAGTAATGCTGTGTTTGTTTTTTTCAACAGCATGACTGGTTCTTCAGTGATGGAGATTATGATGAAGAGGAGAAGGTATGTTGCAGTGTATGTGTTAGTGTACAGAGCTGAGAATGTCTTTAGGTGCAGCTCCTGTACCCATTTCATTGTCCTCATTTGAAGTACTTTCACATTGCTTGTGGATGTGTATTTGTGTGTGTAGGCTCCAGAGGATAAGAGGGACCTGCAGTCTATGCCCAACATCGACCACCTCCTGTCCAACATAGGCCGAGCGGGCATGCCAGGACAGCCATCAGGTCAGGCTCCTCAACAATCCAACATACATCATCATGTTTAAAATCTTTGCATTAAGGCAATACATTTTTTGGACGTTCCTATCCAAGGGAGTGTTTTAACTTACTTAAAGTGGACCTATTATACTTTTCAACTTTTATGACCTATAAACGTTGTTATAATGATTTATAGTCATGTTTAACCATACTAAAGTATCAAATAATGACGTACATGCATTTAGACGTATTCCCTGCTGACCGTCTGGGGTGGCTGTGCAGAGCACTAAACACTAGGGCAGCCGGTCGAGAAATCACGTGTTCAAATCGGTTCAAATTTCCTGTCATCGTGTCATCACGATTCCGGATTTTTCCATGTATGGTAATGTGCTGCCCAGGCAAGCTCCGGCCATGCCCCCACCTTCCTGCTCTCAAATCTGCCCGCGCGCTGCTGAAATTGTTCCGGAAGGAAGGTAACCAATCACAACGGAGTGGGGTTTGCAGGGGGGGGGGGGGAGAAGCACAAAGCCGAGTGTGGAGAGTTACTGCTGTGCACGCTAGGGTGAGAGGAAGAGTGTCCCGAAAATCTACATAGTTTTTTGTGATGTGATTCGTGTCAGGTTGCTCTATAGCAGTTTTTAACAAGAAATTAAGACCATAAAAGTAGTATAATAGGAGATCTTTAAGCAGACATTTGCAAAATATAAACCATAAACCAAAAGTATGATACAAGATGATATGATACAACCAATCTTACCCAGGGAAAACATTTCTATTATCTGGGCAAACAAAAACGTTCAAACAGCAAATTTACTAAAATAATAATACCGATGTTGTTAACTAATTGAGACATATTTTTCACAATAAATAAATAAATGTTAAGTTATCAAATGTGACAATGAATAGCTCCAACTATTCCATTGTATATTAAAGGTACAATCCAAAGACCTAATAGACAATTCAATGCATTTGTTTCTGAGGTAGTTGGGTGCAGCTCCCATTGTCTGCTGTCTGTTGCAAATGTGTGTGAACCTTACGCTGTCCTTATTACGTACTGATTTTACAATAGGTTTATCTGTAAGGATGGCCACTGTGTCAGATAAGGCAATCTTACAGTCATATAATAGTGATGTCATCAGCAAAGACGTCATACCGAGCAAGAGCAAGAGTCTGGGAGCAAGATGTAACGTTCAGTTAATCAATCAGTTTATTAGAGGGGACAGTGAAATTAAACACACATATCATACAGTTAATTGACGATTACCAAAGGTTCATCTGTAGTACATCAATGTTTAAAAATACAATACAGTTTAACAACACATGGTATCTTTAGTACTCTGAGTACTCTGTATACACTTTGAGGATTTAACTTAGACATACAGAGTAATACGATAAATACAATGTTTCCTATTACATTAATAAGCATTCCAACATTCAATATCTGCCACCACACAGGGCATCACAGAACAAACAGAACTGACTAACTAAGGTAAAACAACACAACACAAAACACAAAGCACCAGTGAAAAAAATAAAACAACATTTTCTTGTTCTAGTCAATTAAGGAAACATCAAAAGGGCTGGGTTGTTGTTGCTGGACAAACTTTTACTTTGGTTTTCACAATTCCTCCTAGCGGCTCCAACAACATTCCTCTTTAACCATATTAACAGATGTGATGGTCATACTCTGCATGCTCTATTGGTCAATGTCAGATCATGTCATGGAAGGCATGCTAGTCTTACTGGCTGGATGTAATGATGCTTTCTATGTGCACCATTGATTGGCGTTCACTATTGCACACTACTGAGAATCAAATGATGAATTGTTGCACCTGATGCATTTGAAACAAAACATCTACATATATCCGTCAATGCGTTTCCATGGGACAACTAGATTGGATTAAGACATATACCGAACTTGCCACTCGAACAGACCGCGTCACTAGTCTGAGTATACATGGCCTTTTCAAAGATTCGATAAAAGGCCGGAGCATAGCTGACTCCACTATGCTAGGTGGCGCTGTAGCCCTTTCAACAAGTGGTTATAAAGCCACGTCCGGTTCCTTTCCGGCAACGACACTACTATTTATTACGTCGTCTCCTTCCACTTTTTATTACGTCGTCTCCTTCCACTTCCTTGTGAAATCCTCGAAAGGGAACTCTCGAGCAAGCGCAGAACGCAAACTCTAATATGAGATATGCAATCCTATAAGTCCTGTTGAAGTCTTATTCCTTTTATTAACCCGATTATGAGTCTGCATAAACCACACTGACTGACTTTCGTATTGGATTCAGATACTTTTTTCTTTGTAGTAATTTAAGCATTCATCCATCTAATGCATATTTATCTTATAACCATCCTTTATAACAAGCATCATAAACATATTAGCGTGCAACATTCATTAGATCATTTTCCCAATAAGCATACTTAATAAGTTCGTACATGAAATATGTTATCTGCTGGTGTAGGTCCAGGGCAGTTGAGTATGACTTGACTGGAGGCCTAATCTTGCTAGTTTGCATTCACTCCAAAGGAACACAGGGGAGCTATTAATTAATACGTCAGAAAGAGAGATTTTTGTTAGATTTTTAAAGTTTGGCTAATACCAAACAAAACCTTCATAATTGAATTGCTAACCTACAAATCTAACCTACATTCTATACTCCAAATCTCAGTGTCTTACCTCCCCTTTAGATCTCTGCACTGTTGTATTTTTCTGCCTGTATATACTGATAATGTTTCCTACTTTTTCTCAATTTTCTATTCTTTTTCCGGCCTTTTGTTCACTCTGTCTCTCTCTCTCTCTCTCTCTCTCTAGCTGAGACAGTGGATCAGCCTCTTCGGTAGGAACAGGTCTTTCTCTTTGCATGTGTTTGTGTTTGGTGGTGGTTCTATTACACTTTGCTTCATTCACCCGTTTATTTTCTTCCTGTCTGTTCCCCCACTAATAGACAGTCATTCTTATATCCTAGTAGTGTTAAAAGGTCAACCTAGCAGCACTCTAGCAGTAAAAGCCCAGAAGAGTGCATTGTTTGCTTGATTTTCTCCACAAATGTAGCAGCCCTGGTAGTGTGTGTGCTGTGATTAGCCAGATATCACGCATAACCTGAATCACACTGAGGCTGTGTTCACAAAGCCATACTAACATCGCTGTACTACATACTCATTTTTGATCGTCCTATATTTGAGTGCCGGACTATATGTGAAGAGTTTTTAAGGCGTATTGAGTATTGAGTTTGGGTATGTTGGTATGTGAGAATTGCCCGGATAAGTACTAACTTCCGGGAAGATTTTGGGTATGGATCGATTAGATACTTTTCCTACTCAACCGCCCCACAATGCATTGCTATTTTCAAACGACAAGGAAGGTTCTTTTTAAATTCTTTATTTACAATTCTGCATTTCCTGCACAACACAGGACTGTATGTAAAAATATAGTTCTATATCTAACCTGTGGAGGGCGGTAATACGCTAAACAGCGTCTAAACGGCCGGACTCTTATAATAATAATAAGAAATTCTTTATTGCTTGAGTATACTTCAGTGTGAATGTTTCGACGCACCTGCATACACAATCGATCTTTAAGTAGACAGCATGTAGTATATAGATGGTGAGTATGTAGGAGGGAGGACGTTAGTATGGCTTTCGAACACAGTCTCACACTTCTACAGTCACCTCTCCATTGACGACATGCTTTCTAATCCACAATTGTTTTCCTCTCTGACAGTTTCCACCACCAGCGATTCAGTTAAGACAAAGGTAGCAACACATCTTTTACTTGTGATTGTTTCTCATTGCTAAGGCACTCAGGCACACTAAGTAAATGCTTTGGCTTCACGTGTAAATGTTTAATAAAATGTGCCTTAAAAATCATTCTTAGTGTTTAAAGCTATAGTGCGTAATGTAGATGTGGCCGACAACACTGTCGGCCACATTCAGTACATGAGGTAACTTTGGTGATCACGCATGGATTTGAAACCTTCTGCTGTACTTCTAGGTTGTTTTTGCTTAGCAGTAGAATCAACAACTGAAACATACCTTGGGCTCTTCTTGGGATTGTTCTGAGCCAGTGTTGGGGGGTGAGGGGTGGGGGACACCAAACGCTGCATTAGTGAGAAATACAGAATGAGTTTTGTGGATCTGAAAGGCTTGGTCGACTTTGTGTCAACTCGTTAAGCAATGGCTCGAGTGCAACCGACATTATACGGAAAAGTTACGCACTATAGCTTTAGGCATTCAGAAGAAAAAAAAGTAATTGTATTCTAATTGTAATTCTGTGATTTAATGATTGATTTTGGTAAATGAAGTGTAAGTGACCAATACTTATCTGGACTTTTTGAACCTTTCAGCTTTCTTCAGCCTCCAAGAAAGACCTTAATGCTAGGGACTTCCTGCCCATGTCCATCATATCCGCTGTGACCCGCAAACGTAAGAAACGCTACAGCACCCGTCTGCACGGGAGCAGCTCTGACGAGGACTCAGGACACGAGCCGGTCAAGACCAGCAACTACAGAGAGGGAGGGGGAGGGGAGGAGGGAGAGGAGAGAGCAGGGCTAGAGCAAGGAAAGGGAGAACACACCATTCCTAAGAAAGAAAAAAGGGATAGAAAGAAGAATGGGTCGAAGGGAAGAGACACTACGGAGGGAAGGGATTCATCTGCAGGAGAAGAAGAGGCTGAAAGGGACGCGGGAAAGGGAACGGACAATCGCACCAAAAAAGCCAACGCAACGCATATTCATCCAAACAGTTTCTCCCGCTCACACTATCAGGTCCACGCCACATACCCCAGACCCCCGGCTGGGACTAGTCATCCTTCCCAGTCCAGGTCTCAGACCCTGGCCCGAGGTCACTCCACAGGCCCTCTCTGGATCCGCCCCACCAGGCTCCCCCCCAACAACCAGCAGACTCCCAGCGCTCACGGGCCCCAGCAGCCAGACTGGAACCAGCCAGTGCCGGTCCGCCACAGGAAGAGCAGGGGAGGCAGGATGAGGGCCGTGTCCATGAACCTGGAGCTGGAGCTGGGCCGCAGTGAGGAGCGAGTCAAAGGCTGGAGGGCAGAGAGGGTGGAGGGGGTCAGAGTCAGGGAGGGGACGCCTGCTCACAATGGATGTGGTGGAGTTCCTCTGGGATCTATGGTGGCTCCTCTGTCGGTTGCACAGATAGCTCCTCCCGTCCCTGGTCCTGCCCAGCAGCAGCCTGCCCCTCTCTCCTCTGCCTCGGGCTGGATAGATCAAAGCTCTGCGGGGTCGTCTGTGGTTCTGAGGAGATCGGCACTGGGCCCTAGGGACAAGGAAAGAGTGTGGCGTCGTCACACGGTCATCGTTTAGCCATTGACTAATGCAGTACCAAGTACTTGTTCACAAATGAAGGGGAGTAATGTCCGCACAACAGCCTAATGATCTGGAAAACAATTATCTAGTGCAAAGGCACACACCACGTTTCAGCCGACCATTTGGCCTTTCACCTTCTCAGGTGTGATTTGATTACAGTGAGCCTGACCCTTATAGTTTGGTTACATCACGTGACCAGAAGGGTGATGAGGAAAAATAAACAGACCCTGCGTTCCGAATCGCATACTCTTTCTTTTTTCTATTCTACATACTACATCTGACGATAAAAATAATCTAGTTAGGATGCAGTATGCCACAATTGGGACATACTATTACTCATTTATTTCATCATAACATTACGCCTTGATCTTGCCTCTTGCTTTTATACCCGTCTCATCCCCGTTTGTTTTCATATGGAGGCTCTGTTGATGTGACGTCACTTCAAGTGCGCACTGGATTGTGGGTCAGAATCGCCCAAATAGGATGCTGTTTTCAACACTAAAAATCTTGGCCCGATGTAGTAGACATCCGGGTCTTTCTAACC
Source organism: Ammodytes dubius (assembly GCA_026122265.1). Lineage (NCBI taxonomy): Eukaryota > Metazoa > Chordata > Actinopteri > Uranoscopiformes > Ammodytidae > Ammodytes > Ammodytes dubius. The sequence continues at coordinate 4,777,454 of CM047523.1, read as the reverse complement.
ATCCTAAATCTGGCCACAAGAATCGGGACATCCTAAATCTTTTTTCTACCATACTAAATAGTAGAAAGTATGCGGTTCGGAACGCAGGGAGACATTCAGGTTCTATTCAGGCTGAAACGTTGTGTGGGCCTTGTTTCTTGGAGAATGAAGCTGTTGTGAGGACATTACTTACTTTCTTTGAGTAGAGTACTTGCCCTTACTAACACACACTGGATTAACTGTATCACCTCTTGTAAAGCCAAGTAGGAAACTAAGTAAACTCAAGACCCTCCCCTCTTTGCTTTCTTATCGGCTGAAAACACGTTGAAGACATTATCATTATTTGACATTGTGCACAGTTGTAGAGTTTCATACCAACACGAGATGAAACTCACGTTGAAAACAACATAAAAGTATGACTAATTGAACTTCTTTTTCAAATGTTTACCTAACAAATGAACTGTAAATGTAATTATCAATGCCCTGATATGTTGTCCAAAGAACATTAGAGTTGATCAAAGCAAATTGAGATCCTGGTATGTTCCAGAAATCCTTGCCAAAATCTGATCAACTTTCCCAGTGAAAAATACCTGTGGAATCATCCCCAGGTTATATCTAGCTTGGGTGTTCACATCTTACACTTCCACACATAGGCAGACTTTGAGCTTGAAGCTAGGTGAGATGGTGTCTACTTGCCAAGGCTAGTTAGCCCTAATGTGGCTATAGCTACTTTGTCACAATAGCCCTCTGAACTGTTTAACTCACTTATTGACAATGAGCTTGGTTTACAATATGTTCGCACACAAACATTCCCTCTTTTTATGAAGCATTTTACTACCGCGACAGAGGTTTATAAAAGTGAATGGAGCAACAAATCTAATGAATTACGGTTTGCTATTGGTCAGCGTAGTAATTCCAGGTGTTAAAATCATCAACATTTAGACTTCCATTCAATGGTAGGCTTGCATCAAAGATAGTGTACACTTAAGAATAATTGTTGTGATTGAGCATACACAGACAGCTCTTTCTTTAGAATCAAACTTTATCACTGATGAGAAAGTCCAGGGAATGAAACATTATCAGATAGGAATCCTACAAAATGATAACAAAACATTCAACCCCTAGATACGGTTGAAGCCACCATGTGATTATGAAAATGTAAACATGCATCATTTGACTGTGTTATTCTTGATACGACCACTGGGTGGTGCCAAAATATGGAGTGTTCTATTCCTGGCACACTGGGGCTGTAAACCCTGAAATAGTTTTTATGTATTAATGATAAATAGGAAGTCATACAATGAGAGAAAGCCATATTAGAGCCCGGCTGCTACTATCACTCACCAGCAGAGACACTGGTCAAGTGCTTTTCATGCAAACCAACTGTGCTGTACATATAAGTCTTCCCCCCAATGGATTTCCCTAAAGTGGGCAAATATCACACAGGCACACTGACCTGAGACCAGTTCAGAGCGAACCACACTTCAGTTTACCTTCTCCAGCTCTTCCAAAGCCTCCTGTGGATCTCCAGGGAACTTCAAAGATTCATGGGAGCAACAACAACTCTCTCTCTCTCTCTCTCTCTCTCTCTCTCTCTCTCTCTCTCTCTCTCTCTCTCTCTCTCTCTCTCTCTCTCTCTCTCTCTCTCTCTCTCTCTCTCTCTTTGGATGATGTCACATGGGCAATATGCCAAAGCTTTTTGTGGACTAAAACAAAATGTATGCATGGGTTCTGTTACATTTAAAAATATGCAAATCACAAGTGTTTAACACAACCTATTGTGCTTCCCTCTGTGTGTGTGTGTGTGTGTGTGTGTGTGTGTGTGTGTGTGTGTGTGTGTGTGCGCGCGCGCGTGTGTGTGTGTGTGTGTGTGTGCGTGTGTGTGTGAATGTGAATATATTTGAGGAGTAGGTCCAGGGTGTTTGGGGATAATAACACCTGTTAGGTCAGAGGCGCAAAGTGTTTACGGCAGCTATGTGAGTTATGCCAAAATAATTCTAAATTGTATAGTGTCAGCAGTATGAAGAGAATCTCAAGACTCACAGTGAGGCCTCCGTTCATAAGCAGTGTTACCATAAGAGTGTTGTCATGGGAGCAGTTGAAAAGTGAGCTAATAACCTCCTTAAAAACCAACTGTTTTACCTGAGTGATATTGTTTTGCAGTTTTTGCTTTTCACATTTTCCGTACTTATATCCCCACACCTGGAACATTAGTTTTGTTAAGAATAGTAAACAATAACAACATGGAGCTGAACCAGTTGTACTGCTCAACCACTATCGTCCAGCCAGGCTCCATCATATAGCCTCAGTCTGTCCTTCTCTTTCTGTGCCCTTGTGCATGTACTTTTATGTACGTGGGTGACGTATGTGCGTGGACCAATTTTGTAACAGTTGTACAATGCCTTTGTTAAGTTAACCTGTGTATATAAATATTATACATAATATATTAAATTATTTGTTTTGGACATTTTAAGGGTTGTGTGTTTTTTTTCATAATTATCAAAAAATGGTCATTCGGGGAATTTAAATTGAAATGTACTACATTTTACAGCATAACAATAATCACAACAAGCAGGCTGTAGAGACAGACTGGCAGCTCTTTAGTTAAGCTGAAATGAGATGGTCAAGAAAATGAAAAGGAATGTCCATCTCCCAGCCATCGTACATTCTGATATGATGCACTTTATCATATTATTGTGTTAACAGAAGTGTATTTTTGACATTTCAGTTCACCACTGTTCATCCACCAGCCTCCAGACAAACTAATATTAACCTCAAGCTGCTAAAAGAAATCTGAGGATTAGCTGTATCGATTAGCCACTCATTTATAGATGTTAGTTTTGTTTCGTATTACCCAGGGGGCAAAGTGATTTTATGGACATGGAGCGTTGTAAAAGGTTGTTCACCAAAAATGACATCTAGGACCTTCCACGATCACAACCTGGGTGGACAACCTTGTCAACAAGCTGCTGGAAAGCTACAGCGGGCCGACATAGCAAATCAGAACCACTGTTTAAGCGAATGGGGGTGAATGGGGATGGGCTAATGGGGAATTTTTTGAACTTATAGATATCATTATGAAACTTTGCCAGTTGATTACTGACATTAAAACAACAACTTTTTGTATTACAGTATTTTCCAAAATGTTTAAATAAATATGAAAAATCATCAATTTCTTACTAATGATGCGTAAATTTGCATATCTGCAAAGCCCCAAAATCTAGATGTTGGAAGAAAACAAAGTCAATTTGTTTTTAAATTTTGAAAAACAAAACAAGTGTCCAACTGCCTGAAGCCTTTCCTAATCACAGTTCAAATTTGATCAATAACCCATAGAAAATACATTTTTTACACAGTTGCATTTCATGTGCCATGGACCAAAAGTGTCCTTTTGGAGTCTCCAGCTGGTATTTTAGGAAACGACTAGACATTCCCTTGGAAAAAACTGGAAAAAATTCATTTTCTATGGGTTATTGATCAAATTTTAACTGTGATTAGGAAAGGCTTCAGGCAGTTGGACACTTGTTTTGATTTCAAAATGTAAACACAAATTGACTTTGTTTTCTTCCAACATCTAGATGTTGGGGCTTTGCAGATATGCAAATGTACGCATCATTAGTAAGTTATTGATGATTTTTCATATTTATTCAAACCTTTTGGAAAATACTGTTATACAAAAAGTTTTTGTTTTAATGTCAGTAATCAACTTGCAAAGTTTCATAATGATATCTATAAGTTTAAAAAATTCCCTATTAGCCCATCCCCATTCACCCCCATTCGCTTAAAAAGTGGTTCTGATTTGCTCTATGTCGGCCCGCTGTAGCTTTCCAGCAGCTAGTTGACCAGGTTGTCCACCCAGGTTGGGATCCTGGAAGGTCCTGGATATAATTTCTGGTGAACAACCTTTTACAACGCTCCATGTCTGTTTTTCAAAAACAATTGGTTTTGCCCCCTATATAATAAGTTGTGGTTGCATTGAGACACGGGCATGTCCCAGTCAAGGAGGGTTTAATAAAAGAAAACAAATATAGGTGTACCCAGTGTTTTTCACTTAGGAATACATCTTTCTTTTTTGGCCTCTGCTGATATCCATATGGTGACACAATTGGGTTTTGATACATATTGTTTTGGCCGTATCATTTTAGCTGAGTCGTTCTGCTACTTGTGTCCGGGTGTCGTTCTTTGAATTGTGGAAAGTATTTGGACCCCTCAGGTAAAACACAAAACAGGTTTGGTACCTTTCTTATAAACTGGACAGGGTAATTATTACTGCACCTCAGGGGCGGCCCGCGGCATAGGCGACTTTTTTTATTTTGTTAACCTTTATTTATACAGGTAAATCCCATTGAGACCGGAGACTCTTTTGCAAGGGAGACCTGTTCCCATTCCCACGTTATTCACACACACATTCATAAACCGTTAGCAGGCTAACTATCGACATTCACACGAGGCAAGGTGGGTGAAGTGTCTTGCCCAAGTACACAACAACCATGACACAGGTGGCAGGGCGGGGATCGAACCTCCAACCCTTTGATCATCGGCCGACCCGCTCTACCACCTGAGACACAGTCGCTCACTTTGCTCTTGCCTGCTCCTGTAATAAACCTAGTGATAATAAAGAAGAGTAAGAGCAATGTTATTTTGAAGAGATCTGTTGAGTATTTAACAATAACGTGAGTGTAATGGTATTACAGTAAATTGGTAGGCTAAGTAAGTCAGAAATGTACTACTTGTATTTAAAACATATATAATAATCAGGAAGGTGTCCTTCTTCTCACTTGAGCCCCTGCTCTCCAAACTGTCGCTGTACGTCCCTGGTTGATAAGATAGTTGGTCTTTACAGAAACATGTACCCTATGTGTTTATTTAGGGATAAGCGCATGCACATGCATTGATACGAGTAGGCCTAGGCCTATAGCATGATTAAGGGGACATATCAGGGGCCCAGCCATTTGTGTGGGAGGGCTCGGGTAGGCCTTTATAAAGTTATATAATTGAATTACTCATGTAAAACTGTAGGCTACATTCTCCTAAAGATACGCTATCTAACTGTTGTGTGGATAACAATAAAGCAACTCTTTATTTTCTGTATTGGGGTGGTAGTAGGCTATGGCCTTGAGGTAAAGGGGGCCAACCATGGTCGCTGGTTCCATCCCCGGCACCGGACAGGAGGGTGTTATTTGTAACACTATAGGGCGGCTGGTATTGCATCAACGTTGCCCACCATCTCTACCATTGTGTCGTGGGGCAAGGCACTTAACCCCAAACTACTCCAGGGGCGCGGCACCGCTCCGACCCTGCTCGATGACCCCCTATCGTATTAAATGCATGTGTGTGTTAAAGAGGTGTAGGAGGGGATAGCGAAAACAACATTTTATTACTGTGTGTGGCTTGCCTTCATGTGTGTGACTGAAACATTAAGACTTAACTTTTGTGTGTCTCCGGCAGCTTGACAACAGAATGACTTAAAGGGATTAGTCTGAAGCGAGACGCTCGTGTCCAGAGAGCAGTAGCGCGTCTCTTCTGTTGATGTCTAGACCTACTTTTAATCCAATGATGATGCATAATGATTTATGCGCCAATTGGCTAATGTGTGTAGGCCTATAGGCTATTATTAGGCCTATATTATTTATATTTTTTAGAAGCCTATTTTCATTATTTGGGCTACAGAATGACAGATAGTTTGACTGAACTCTAGTTTTAAGAGAACGTCGCTTTGATTGACTGCCCCGCCGCCAGAGAAAATCAAACTATGGACTGAGCTCAACTGCCCCGTTCATTCTATCAACGTTCCAAGAGGTATGTTCCCTTCAAAAAAATAGGACATCTAGCTATCTACTCTCTCTTTGTTTAGGCGGGTGTCACTTTAAATAGGCTACCTAATGGGCGCGGGCAAGTGCGTGTCACGTGACTTGACACGGAAGTCGTCCCTGTAAACCAAACCAACCACATCCCGGACTGTGGAGACCGTAGGTCAGTTCCAAATAGTAACGTTAACCTCGGAGATAAGCCCATAACTATCTTTACCAAAGCCTCCCGGTGCTTCCTCTTTGGGCCATGGACAGTGTGAGCACACAGCAACACTGAGGTGAGACCCACTAGTTAACAGGCTCACTACTCTTTACTGGACTGTTGCTTAGCTAAGTTAGCCATCGCGGGCTAACTTCACAGCAATACGGTGTTTTCTGGGCACGCACGAGCTCCATGCAACCGTCAATGCTTTCACCCAAGTCGCTAACATTTATTCTGGTCGCTATGAAATTCCAGCATTTCCATAGCTATCCAAAAACAGAGCCTTTTTATGAGTTAAAAAAGTCATCTCTAGACCATAGAGACTGTACAACTCTATGCAACAATCAATGTGTTGTATACGCACATTACAGTCCCATGGTGCTTTATAGAGGTGAACACGTATAGAGCAACTTGCAATTAGGAATGTTGTCTTTAGAGAAATGCTTTTACTAAGTAAGCTATATATTACTTTGAGATTCCTTTTTATGTAAACATTAAAGTCATACATTACAAGTACGTTCATAAATGCAGCATCATAAATTGCCTGGCCAAAAAAAAGGAAGTCTAAACTACTGGGTTTAACAAAGCAACTAGGTGAGATCCTTCCATATGATTATTTACTACAGTTACTACAACAATGAATTATTGCGAATCTAGATGGATATTAATGTTGTGAGTGACACGACATAAGCTTATTAAATCCATTGTGTTACATTTTGTTTTAGCCAGGCAATGTAAAAATGATAGAGTGAATGGGGGTTGAGTTTTGAGTTGATTGCATTCTCCTGACTGACTGACTTGACTTCTCCTGCTCTAGGTCTGTTCCTGCGCTCCCTGAAGGCACCATGCCGGTCCTGGCCATGGCAGAGCCTGTGCTGGACCACCAGAAGCGCTTCCAGGCTGCTGTGGATGTCATCCATAACCTCCCAAAAATGGTACAGCTCACTGGCCTTCTCACTGCCAATGTGATGTTTTCTCTCATGCCATGTGAGCTGCTGGTTGGGCTCAAGAGACTACAGCCCTGTGTTCCAAACAACATACCTGGAAGACGAGGCAAATGTGCTGTTGCTCTGTCAAACATGTTCTGTGATATGTAAACCAGAAGCATAAGCTCTTAAATGTCTGAAAACAGCTTGAAGTGAAAATGAGATGCTTTCTTTCCCCATTATTATTATTATTATTATTATTATTATTATTATTTATTATTATTATTATTATTATTATTATTATTATTATTATTATTATTATTATTATTATTACCGTACTTTTCGGACTATAAGCCGCGACTTTTTCCCGTTTTTCGACCCTGTTATTACACAGCACAGTATGTGTTCTGTAGCTACTAGGGATGGGCGTTAGTAATCGAGTAGGCTACTCGAGTACTCCTCGTTTCAAATGAACTTGATTGGTGGATGAGGAAAATCGTTTTTTGTTTTTTTTAGTGCCTGTAGTCTTTAGGCCGGCGGGCCGCCCCTATTTTAAAATGTTATATACGTGTACAAAACGGCACAAAACGGCTATTTTTTTGTTACAACTACAGCCCATTCTTTTTTTCTCTTTTTTTCTCCCCAACGCAGACCTACTCGATCGGATTAAATTGTGGCCCGTCTATTTAATTACTTTCAGTGAGGAAAATGTGTTTTAAACTTGTGGGAATAAATCCTTAATATCATATGGGCACAGATGAAAAGTTTAACGAGGAATCGATTGATCCTCGAGGAATGCAAGCGATCACTCGAGTAGTGAAAACACTCGTGCCCATCCCTAGTAGCTACTATTGCACTAAATGGTAACACTTGAATACGTTATGCAAATATGCAACTTGTTTGTTGAAATGTTAATAAATGGGAGCTTCCTCAAGCAGCCATCTCTTTCCCGACAATCCCCTCTGTGCACAAATTCTTGCATATGGTAATTAAAAATTATAACACCTGCGGCGTATAGTCCAGTGCGGCTTATAGTGCGGAAAATACGGTACCCATAATCTCTAGATATCTGCCAATGTTTGTCCGTTTCCCTTAGTCCAGGTAAATAATAAAGAGCTAAAGTGTGTGTGGTGTGTGTGTGTGTGTGTGTGTGTGTGTGTGTGTGTGTGTGTGTGTGTGTGTGTGTGTGTGGTGTGTGTGTGTGTGTGTGTGTGTGTGTGTGTGTGTGTGTGTGTGTGTGTGTGGTGTGTGTGGGGTGTGTGTGTGTTGTCTCTCAGGTTCCTACCGGCCCTCCTATGAAGTCATGCTGCGCTTCTACAGTCTGTACAAGCAGGCGGTGTGTGGACCCTGCACCGTGGCTCGACCTGGCTTCTGGGACCCCGTGGGCCGCTACAAATGGTCTGTGTGTGTGTGTACAAGTATATCAATGCAATAACAGCAGAGTTTGTTTTCAGTCACGGATATCACCAGCTATTGGTGTGGTCCTCTTTTCTGTTACTGAAAGAACGACATGCAGTATATACTTGAATTTCAATTCATCTTAAAGTTCAGTTTCTTTAATAATAAGTTTGTGACGCAGCAACAAAAAAATAAATAGATTAATAATTCATGTTGTTAGCCTCCTAGCATAATTGCCTAAATCATATTAACTCTACATCTACTCTATTCTACATCTATTTTCGTTAGCCTAAAAGCATAATTGCCTAAATCATATTTTAAGGGTTATAGAGTAGGGTAAAGTAGATGTAGAGTAGAGTAGATATAGAGTAAAAGTAGAGTACAATCAAGATGATTAAGTCACTTATGCTATGAGGCTAACGATATGATAGCACAGTCCACTGTATGGCCATTGGTCCTGTAGTGAGGCAGATGTAATGTGAAGATGTGTGTTGTTTTAGGGACGCGTGGAGCCGTCTGGGCCAGATGAGCAGTGAGAGCGCCATGGCAGCATACGTGGACCAGATGAAGAATGTAGCACAGGAGGTACATGGACAACTATGCTTTTATTCATATTACAGTTTAACATTGTTAGGTCAGTCACTTAAAGGAATACTTCACCCATACGGAACCGACGGTCTATCATTATAAAATCGCTATTATAATATAATGAATGAGGTTTTTTCTTTCCTCAGTCTTCCCTTGGCCCAGCTGTCCTGTTAATCCTAACCCTACATTGTTTTACTAGTGTGATGTCACACTAGTAAAACACAAGTGCAATGAGTGAAATGAGTAATCTAGTACTAACTGTCAGGTTTGCCCCCCCCCCTCCCCTCTCAGGTGATTGACAGCACGCCTATGAATGAGAAGACGGCCTCTCTCTTCCACCACTTTGAGCCTCTCTACCTGGTCATAGAGGACATGCCCCGCCCACCACAGGCCCTCATCACACTCACTGAAGGTTGACACACACACACACACACACACTCACTCACTCACTCACTCACTCACTCACTCACTCACTCACTCACTCACTCACTCACTCACTCACTCACTCACTGGCCACTTTATTAGGTACACCGGTTCAATTTCTTGTTAACATTTATAACTAATCAGCCAATCACATGTCAGCCACTCAATGTGTGTGAAACCCCTTGGTCTGTGTTCAAACAGGGTTTATATCACCATTCATTAAATAGACATGTGTACCCTCTGTTCTCAGCATGTGGATGTGTGTAATGTAATGTGGATGTATTGTAATGTCATGTTTGTGTGTTGGACGTAGGTGTTAAAGGCAGTGACGATGATGAAGGTTTAACACAGAGGGAGGAAGAGGAGCAGGCAGACTCTATAGAAGAGTCCTGTGTCCCAGAGGATCCTGATCCAGAATTGAACCTGTTTGAGGTTATAGACCTGAGCGCTAACACTAACGGTATGTGATGGAGAGAAACACTGCATCTCTCTCTTTATCTACACAACACAATTCACAATATACTGTTTTTGTTGTTCTAATTTACATATTCTTTAGTTTCCAGTTGTCAGATCATGTGATGTGACATAGTTTTGAATCACATTTCATAAAAACGGCACATGAACTACCTGGGAGAGGGATCCCTTACTCTGTCGACTCTCCCTGAAATTTCTAAAAAAAAAAAAAATCCCGATAAAGGGTTTTTCACTGGGAGTTTTTTCTCAGCCGAGCTAATGGTGTAAGGGCAGGGTGTCATACTGTATGGAATGTAAAGCCCACTGAGGCAAATGTCTATTTGTGATATTGGGCTATACAAATGAAACTGATTTGATTGATTTGATTTAGGGATGGGCACAAGCAGTGTATTCCAAGATCAAGGCATAGCAGTGACGCTGACGCTTAAAGGTGGGGTCAACATTTACATAGTCAAAAATCTGTTAATATGTCCTCACGATCCACAACATGAACATAGTGTGTGTGAGCACTGAAAAAAAAACAGTGTTATTACACAGCCTATTCTCTGTGAACAGGCATTCAATCAAATCAGTTTTATTTATATAGCCAAATATGATTATGATTATCATCCACTAATATATTCATTTCCAAACACATATGAATGTTGGTTAGTGTTCTTTGACACAGTGACTGAATGCTTGTGTTTCCCCTGCAGACTCTGGTGTGTGTGACGGTGTGGTGGTGACCAGCGACTCAGAGAGTGAGATCTTCTGTGACTCTGTGGATTCAGTGGAGCAGCTCAGCAGCATCAAGGTGAGGTGACCACCACTGGCTGTGTGCACACTGTGTGGCAATGGAGATATGTAGACAGGATACAACTAATGATTCCAGTCAGCAGGAGCACGAGATGAACACAAGTCAATTCAATTCAAATCACTTTATTCGTCCCCGGGGGGCACATGACAGTAGCTTAAAAAAGAAACACAACACACAATCAACAAAGATAATCAGCGCACACACTGTATGATCAGCAACACACACATTACGCAATCAAGCAGCACACACACATTTGCGACCACAACATTTAACACACAAGTAATGACTTAATGATTTATAAAGTGCTTTGGGAGGTGCTTGAATTATGAAGTGCATAGCAGCGTATGATAATAAAGTGCATTGTGGCATGTAGTAAAGTGCATTTCGCCATGTTATAAGGTGCATTGCAGCAGGTTACAAAGTGCATTGCAGCAGAGTGAATACAGAGTGTGAAGGGAGAAGGACTGATTTGTGTCCACAGGTTGCAGTCGGCCAATCAAACGGCTTTCATAACGGCCATGTGACGACATCATCTCCATGCCCTCCCCAGCAGCAGGCCAGTGGGCTGGAGGGGCCCCTGGAGGCCAGGCAGGTGGGGGCCGGGCAGGGGGGAGAGGGGGCCGACCATACAAAGGGCCCCCGGAGGGACAGGGACACTGGACGGGGAGGCTCCCACAACTGGAGAGAACGTAAGCTGATACAGTGTGGAACACACTGGATGTGTTTGTTACTATATGAATAATAATAATAAAGAAAGGCGATTAAAGGCATACTAAGCAATCTCTAGTGAATGTCTGTTTATGTTTATAGTAACCACAGCAATATTTGACGCTCAGAGCTAGTGGCTGTTACAGGGCTGTACACTTATTTTTTTAGGTGGTAGCACTGGTGCTAGCAAGCAAAAAAAATTCAGTAGCACAAAAATAAATTCAGTAGCACACAAAGTATGATCGAAAACTTGCATAACCTTAACCCATGCATTTCGCTCTAATTACCTTTGAGCATGTCATCTTGGTCTCATTTGAAATTCTCAATCAATATCATATCCTAGTGTGCAGTAATAATTGTATAACAATTAATAGGGGTGCACTGATTGCAATTTAGACAAAAGAATCTAACCTAATTACGTGGGGTGACTACGTGGGGTGATTTGTGCGACACGACAACTTTTTTTCCGAAAGCTATATTTCTTAAACAGTTTATTCCAGATCCAAAGTTTTTATTGTCAGGGATGCACAACATCCTGAAATATATGTACATATTTGAGTTGGAGACATAACTGTCAAGGCCTCACTTTAAAATCACTTTGAGTAAAAAGTTGCACAACTCACCCCACTTTCCCCTACATATAATTATTATATTCATAATAATATTTTGTTTTGGTAAATATCCTTCTGTTAATTAAAACCAAACTTTAAAACATATAGCCTATTAAATAAATAAGTATACATATTGGTACAATTTAGGATAACTTAAATAGGTTGTTGTGAATGTGTTGGGAGTAGTTCTTCAGTGGCTTATCAGTTATTTCAAACTTTGTTTAAATAGACTACTGTTGACTTTTCTCTGCAGCTGAAGCAGTTGCCTTTCTAGCTAGGGCACTGCAGGGCTGTGAAGCGTGAACTTCCTGTTCTTACCGGCTTTAAAATAAAAGTCAACTCACGTTTGGCTAGTAACAGGCTTTTAATGTGAAGGCACAAAGGAAATGTTCTGTTTGCACACGCGCTAACTTAACTGCGATAATTTAAAGAGAGCCGTCTCCTTCCGGTTATTACCGTTGGCAGGGTTCGACATAACGTATAGCCCGATGGCCCGGGGCCAGTAAAATCATATGCAGGGCAAGTTGATTGGCCAGTCACTGGCCCGCCCGGGCCAGTAACGGCCAATCACAGTTCAGTATCTTTTTGTAGACTACATCATGGTTCATTGAAATGCGCGTTGAGAGTCGGAATGAAAGCAGTGTTTATTTAAGACTCAATATAATAAACCTAATATAAATTATATTTTTTAATGAAAGGCCAGTGGACAACCGATGCGTGGGCGTTTTGACAGGCGGAGCAACAAGCGGGTGCACTCCGGTGCACTCTCGCTCCGTTGGCAGAGCTGCCTACCGTCCGCCTGCGAGTCGACAAATCAATCGACTTACTCTGCCCCCTTTCTTTCTTCCTTCCCACAGCAGAGGTTGAGGTGCAGAAAATTATAACTGCACTTTTCCTTTATCTGCCGCCGTAATGTTACAGTATGTGTATGCAAGCCCCAATGGTAATACAAATGAGAGGCTTTATTTAAATGCTGTGAATGCGTCTCCGGTGATTGTGTCGGTTGTAGACAGAAACGAACGGAGGGACTCTGCTCACTGGACAGTTCCTATAGTCGCGCAGTTTGGCACTGTGTTTTCAGGCTCGAGACATTCAATCAGATCGCGGAAGTCTTTCCCATTGAAATCGCTAACGGGGAGAATATCCCCGGTTATTATTTTAGCCACAAACCCCGCAGTTCATCTGCGCGGCGGCTCACTCGCTGGCGAGATCACACGGTGAAACGCTGCTGTGATCGGACGAAGGCATTGTGTGTTTCTAAGGTGATTTAACGTCATAGTCTTAGACGAGCGTTTAACTTATGCTGCATATTTTGCACTGCATTGTTTTTTATCAATAGTTTGAAAAAATGGTCCCACACTGGACTCTTATGTGAAGCTGACACTTCATGCTGAAGTGACGCTCCTGCAGCGCGCTCACGACCAGACGTGAACTCGCATATACGGTGAACTCTCCCATTAAAAAAACGGCATAACCCACTGATTTTCGGATTTCTATTCTATTTTTAAAGTCAACTTGAGCGCAAGTGGAAACCCGGTCATTCGGTCGACACATTCACATCCCTAATGCATATAGAGAAAGTAATAAAAACAGCCTACCACACCACAAAGAATGATCAGACCTTCATCTCTTATTTTTTTTTATGTTTGAACATGACTTCTGCAGGTGAACTATTCATTAAACTGCCCAAATTCAAGAATAAAAACAACCATCAAACTACTGGACTTTAAAATACTGGCCCACTCTTTCAACATACTTTCAGTTGTAGGCTTCAAATTCAATATGTTTGCCTGGTTTTATATTATGTGTATGAGCAATATCAACATTTCATAATTAACTAAAAGAAAAATAACCAAATCTAAAGGGAATATCTATACTGTTACAGAATAGATCTGTAGATCTGGTTATTTTTCTAATACAGGTATTATAATTATTGACACTAAATTATGAAGAAAAAAAAGTGTGTGCAGGGCCAGTGAAAATATACAAGGGGCCAGTAAAACTCGGATCCACTGGCCCGGCGGGCCAGTAGGAAAAAAAAGTTATGTTGAACCCTGCGTTGGTGAAGTGTATTAGACGCTAGCACTAGTGCGAGTGGACTTGTATTCATCATCGCACGTGATCAATTTCAGTAGCAAATGCTATCAAAACTGTCGCACTGTACAGCCCTGGGCTGTTAGTATAAACATGTCTAGCTGCTGGCTCTGAGCCGGGCTTTTTAGATCAACATTAACTTCCAAATAAATGATGAGAACCTTTCTATTATACAGAGTTGTGTTTCTGATAAGTCATCATTTCTGGAGTTATTCACTACGTTTATTTTTAAATTTATAACACCTTATTTTGTTAGATGCTTTTTATGTATTTAATATTGAACTCAGCAGTGATTGACTTTGCACTGAATGGATGGATGACAGATGGATAGAAAGATTGGTCAAAGTCAGTAAATATAAATGGTTAGAGATGCTCTTGAGGATCACCTACCTGTTTCATATCCCCATAGGGCAACAGCAGTATTAACTAGGGCTGGGAATCTTTTTGGAATCCCACAATTGTAGGGGTCACGATCGGATTCGAAACAATCCCCCATTCAAAATGACTTTCCCGATTCAGTTCAATTTAATGTCTATTTTAATGTGAATCTTGTAATACACGTGATGTTAAGGCAGGTCAACATTAGAGACGGCAGCAAAAATACATGTTTAAATTGCGATCATTTTTTTGCAATTCATGAATCCATTTATAATCGCAGAAGATAGGAATTGCGTTTTTTCCATGAATGGATTTCCTTTGACCACCCCCGGTATTAAAGGTTCAGTAAGTGGAATGGTCAGTTTAGCTAACTTCCTGTCAGTGACTGCAGTTAGCAGTCCCCTCCCTCGTCCCCACGTGACAACATTAATGCACTGCGGTCTTCAAGCAGCGAGTTATCTAGCATCATCTCAGATCCGTAAGTGTGATAAAACATGATAAAAACCATCAACACAGACATTGGGAAGGATTTTTACCTGCTCCGCCATTGTAGGCGCATACACATTCACCCATCTGTAGCTCTGCACCTGCACCGGCAGTGAGACGGGTGCCGGTTTGTAGCGTTCTCTCTTGTGATTGGATATCAGTTTCGGCATCCCCGAAAAGTTTATTTGCCGATTTACATGCAGAGCGGGTGACTGAGAGATCGGCTTTATGAAACGCGCAAACTATATAAGTGATCACTGTATGAATGAAGAACGATTTAACACTTATATTAACATAAATAAATGGCTTACTTGACCTTTAACAGACTGATGTGTTGTCTAGGTGGTGTTCCCCAGGGCGGGGTTCGGAGAGGGCCCCCTGGAGGAGGTGGCGGAGGGGATGGGCGTGGGGGGCAGACGGCTCAGAGAACAGCCCAGACAGAGGGCAGGACGTTCGGCTGCAGCAGCAGATCATCCTGGCTCTACGGCGGCTCCGCGAGGACATGAGGAGTGTCATGGACAGACTGGAGGTGGTGGAGAGGCTCGCTGCCACACACGTAAGAGCTGCTTTACCGTACTGTATTTTAATGTCAGGTGGGCATCCTTTTCTTTGGTCCCACCCGTGCATTTATCTTTGTCTATGTGCATCTTTTTGCCATTTTAATCTTGTTTATCTGCACAAATAAAAACTAAACTACAGTAAGAGCTCCCAACTCTGCTTTGTTTTACAGCAAATGGGCTCTTATTTAAATCATCTTCTATTTTTTTTTTTTTTTTAAATGTTCCAAAAGTTTTATATTTATTCAACTGCCCTATTTTTGAACATTTTCTTTTAATAAATTGTCAAATGCATTCAATAGTTTGACCCCTTTAACAGATTAGGGTTACAATAATTATTTGTCTTAATACTTGTCCTGGGCTGGCCCTAGTTTGATTTAAACATACCTGTTTCCCTGAGTTCATACTTGTTCTCCTTCATTTCAAATAGCCTGTGAACTGTTTTCAGTGGCGTTGAAACGACATTTGGTGCTCTAGTGAGTATTTCTGCCTGTTGAACGGTAAATGTGGGATTCAGCCTAAACAAACCTCTGTGTTTGTATATAGTAGGTCAAACAGTGCTACTCATTGATGGGCTTTTTTGGACAACTATGGAGCTCTATGGCAAAAAAAAAATAAGATATCAGGCTTTGCTATCCACATTATACTTGACCATAGATACTGGATATCCACTGGTTTCCTCTGTCAGTGTCCTTCACTGCTCTGAAGTGTTGTGTGTGTTTGACAGAGCCAGAGTTTAGAGTGGAGACCGTGCCTGCAGTGTGCTGCCTCAGCCTCACAACAACAGGTAACCCTTTACACCTCTGAAGTCTAAAGGTGCAGTCAGTGATTCTGGAGAACGCTTGTTGTCAAAATCACTCTTTGTCAACATCAGTGAATATCCGCTTACCTGTCCTGTGCGCGTGTGGAAAAAAATAGTCCAGTATTAATACACACTGCCTTCTATTTATTTTTTTATTTTTTTATTTAGCAGGGACAATGCACAGCACATAAGCAGTACCAGACTTAGCTATAAGCTAATTTTCATCTGTCTAGGCTCTGTAAAGGGGCGTGTTGCTAGCCATGGTGGACCCCCTTTTGTTTACATACCAGTTTACCGAGCCTAGCTGTGTATTAATTAACACTGGATTTTTCCATAGCACAGTACAGACAGGTAGGGGGATATTGAGGTGATATTCAATGATTTTTTTTAACGAAAACATTTATTTTGAAAAGCGTTCTCCAGAATAGCTGACTCCGCCTCTTAAGTATTGTGTATTCTATGGCTGTGTTCGGAAAGCCATACTAACGTCCTCCCTCCTACATACTCACCATCTATATACTACATACTGTCTACTTAAAGATCGATTGTGTATGCGAGGTGCGTCGAAACATTCACACTGAAGTATACTCAAGCAATAAAGAATTTCGTCTTCTTGTTATAAGAAGAAGAAATTTCGGCCGTTTAGACACTGTTTAGTGTATTACCGCCCTCCAAAGGTTAGATATAGAACTATATTATTACATACAGTCCTGTGTTGTGCAGGAAATGCAGAATTGTCAATAAAGAATTTAAAAAAAAACTTCCTTGTCGTTTGAAAAGACGCAATGCATTGTGGGACGGTTGAGTAGGAAAAGTATCCAATCCATCCATACCCAAAATCTTCCCAGAAGTTAGTACTTATCCAGGCATTTCTCGCATACCCAAACCGCCACATACTCAAATTGACGTCAAAACGAGTATGAGTAGGACGTTAGTATGACTTTGCGAACACAGCCTATGGCCCTGTTAATGAGAGGTTTGTCGTGTCTTGTCAGGAGGAGGGCTGGTGGCCCTTTGAGGTGTCGGGCCAGACCGTGCTGCTCTTCCTGCTCTGGCCCTTTGTGGCTCAGGGCCTGGTGTCTGTGCTGAGGAAAGCAGCCCATAGGAGGAACAGGATCACTTCATGAAGCATTCACACCAACAGGCTCACTTTACTACAGAGGAGGATGGAGTCAAACAGGAGTTGACTGGAAGCCTGCCTCACTGTGTGCACTGAAGAGACGTCTGTGGACCTCCATCCTGCCCAGACAGCCTGTTACTCACTACAATTCAATTCACTTTATTTAAGAAGGGGACAGCGCAAATTAATAAAAAAGACATGATTATACATGGGTTACAAATGAGCCAAAAGGCTACTTTTCATCTGTAGTCCCCTTGCCCTCTATGTGAACAATGGCTACTAATAAAGCATAGGAACCTTTTATTTGAATCATTATGGTGGATTAATCAGATGGCTTCTGTAAGGAAGTAAGTACTGAACAAGTGCTCATATGGATCATAAGAAGTCTCAATGAAATACTTCTTTTGTTTTTACACACTGCCCGCCCCTAAACAAAGTCACACTCAAATATCTCATTAGGCCATCTTTAGCTTTGATTACGGCACATATTCGCTAACACATTTTGATAAGCTTTTTTTTGGCACATTAGGTTGCTTGAAACCTAGACCTGACCAACTGAAGCAACCCTAGATCTTACTGTACACTGCCACACAGGCTTGTACAGTAGGCACTAGGCATGATGGGAGCATCACTTCATCCACCTCTCTTCTTACCCTGATGCACCCATCACTCTGGAACAGGGTCAATCTGGTCTCATCAGACCACACAACCTTTTTCCATTGCTCCAGAGTCCAGTCTGTATGCTCCCTGGCAAAATGAAGCATTTTGTCCTGGTATGTCTCACTGATAAGGGGTTTTCTTAAAGCTACACACCTGATTAGTGCATATCCCTTATGTTCTCTTTGCATTGTGTGGGTGGAAATGCTCTTACTGTCCCTATTAAACATAGCCGGGAGTTCTCTCGATATTTTACATTTTGATTCCACCAAAAGTGATCTCCCATCATGATCATTAAAGATTTTTTTCCGACCACATTTCTTCCTCAAAGATGATTGTTCACCACTATCTATCCAGGTTTTAATAATGCGTTAGACAGTTCTTAACATGATTTTAGTAGTTTCATCTTCTCCTGGGTAGTTTTCTTTGTTTTATGCAGACCAATAATTCCCCCCCCCCCCTTCTGAAACAGAATTACATATTTTCCAAAACCAGCATATCTTCTGACATGGTTGTTAAAGATATATGAAGCTATTCACTGCATCAGTTAGGATTAAAATAACTTGTTGCCAACTGAAACATATTAATCACTGGAAGAGGGATCTTGCCTGTTTGCTTTGTACAAATCCAGGCAGTGACTTTTTTTTGGGCCGGGCAGGGTATTATCCAAGTTAGTGAGACAATGTAAATGTTGCTGTATTCTCTTAGGGTTTGCTACCATTAACTCCTGCTAAGAAGGAAATGTAGTTTAATAGTGTCACAAAATCCACTATAATACTGAAATGCTGAGGAGCAGCTGTGTATTTGGCCGGGGATGACGCTACTGCCACGTTATGACACTTCCTTGTCATCGTTCAGACCTCACATTGTCTCTGTTGACCTACACTATATATGTCTTACATTGAAGCTGTCTCGTCAGTGCACTGTTACACCATCTCTCAGACTGCCTGTGTGTTTATTAACTATCTTTAATTACATCTAGAATACACTTGCTCATCACTCAATTTTGTGTCGATCTCTGGCTGGAATCGCATTGTAAGAAGTTCTCCCAAATGACAAGTGGAATTGAGACTAAATGAACTCAAAACTGCCCTATTGTGAAGAAGAGTCATGTAAATTACAAATGCATTAGCTCAAATTAAAAAGTCTATATTTAATAGAACATTGTGTCAAGTCTCACTAAATCTAGTAAGAGTTTTGACATAGGAGTAATGTCACTGCTCTGAAATGATCAAATAAGTGAACTGGTGAATGAGCTGCTCAACACTCACCGGCCACTTTATTAGGTACAGCGGTTCATTTTCTTGTTAACACATATAACTAATCAGCCAATCACATGGCTGCAACTGAATGCATTTAGGCATGTAGACCTGGACGGTACAACTTATTGAGGTTGAAACCAAGCAACAGAATGGGGAAGAAAGGGGGTTTAAGTGACTTTGGACATGGCAATGTTGAGGGTGCCAGAAGGGCTGGTATGAGTATTTCAGAAACTGCTGATCTACTGGGATTTTCACTCTAAACCATCTCTAGGGTTTACAGAGAATGGTCAGAAAAAGAAAAAATATCCAGGGAGCGACATTTGTGTGGACGAAAATGCCTTGTTGAAGTCAGAGGTCAGAGGAGGATGGGCAGACTGGTTCAAGATGATAGAAAGGCAACAGTAACTCAAATAACCACTCGTCACAAACAGGGTATGCAGAATACCATCTCCGAACGCAAAACACGACCAACCTTGAAGCAGATGAGCTACAGCAGCAGAAGACCCCACCGGGTGCCACTCCTGTCAGATAAGAACAGGAAACTGAGGCTACAATTCTCACAGGATCACCAACATTGGACAATAAAAGATTGGAAAAGTCTTGCCTGGTCTGATGAGTCTCGATTTTAATTGTGAAAGTCAGATGGTAGGGTCAGAATTTGGCTTAAACAACATGAAAGTATAGATCCATCCTGCCTTGCACCATTTGATTGATTCAATTTATTTCAGACATATCAAAAAAAATGAAAAGCATGAAAATACAATAAACAAATAACATATTGAATTGATATGCCTGAAAAGGAGTAGGAAGAAGTACAAACTTATTTAATCCTACCCCTTTTCCACAGCTCAATAACTTATATTTGTTATATTAGCTTCCTGCTTCCATCAACCTTGCCACATTAAAAGTCACTTAAATCCCCTTTCTTCCCCATTCTGATGCTCGGTTTTAACTTCAGCATGTTGTCTTGACCTAGCCTGGCACCGCCCGCCTACCTACTAAATTTTCATTTCCCTTAAGTAGGCTAGTCAGTCTGGGGCTGAAGTGTATTCATGGGTTCCTGCTCGACCATATTTTTGTGCGGTCCAATCAGCGAACAGAGCGAGTGGCTGAGAACAATGGCGTCGAAGTCACGCAGAGCCGGCCCAAGCCTTCATGGGGCCCTAAGCGGAATATGATTTGGGGGACCCTCTCCAATCGTAGCGCTGCCCAAATGTATTGCCCGTTGTTAAATGTTATCCACACACACAGTGTTCTCTGCCAGTGCATCCAATGTTCAGCTGGGTGAAAATATATGAAAGCCGAGATCCCGCCCCTCCTAGGGGCGTCCGGGGGTATGCCCCCAGAGAGATTTTTTTTAAAGTTTTTAAAGTGAAATGCATGAATCTGGTGCACTTTGAGAGAAAAATTAAGAGGCTAAATCTGAGAAATTTTGTGTGAACAAATAATTTGGAGAGACTGGTCAGATGAATTAGAGGCTATAAAAAAAGGCACATGGATTTTCCATAAAAATATTAATTTTAAATAAAATATTATGGAGGGTCCTCTGGGTTGGGCTTGGAGCTCTTTATCTTTTATGGGACATATTTCTCTGTAATATAATGAATGCATTTAAATGCAGTTGAGAGGAACGAAGCAGAAGAACTCTGTTGTCCAGTTATCTTTTTTTCCACAGACGAGGCTGAACTAGGCTATAGACTATATACAGTGCATGGGCAACTGAGGGCAGCCCCATTTCCAAATGTTTTTAAATAAACTCAATACAACACTAACACTGTGCATGCCATGGACGTGAAAGTGACGTGATCAGTTAACCTCTTCAGTTCTGTCAGGTTGGATGGTGAACGTTGATGGACTTCTTTAGATAATTTAGATTTTGTAAACAAATCTTTCAAGGACTCTGATAGGACAATACACGACCTCTTTTCTGATTGGCCGATCACAGTTAGGTTCTCTCCAGCCAATCAACGTCCAGCAGGGTGGATACATAAACTCGGGTAGTCCTTGACGTTAGCATATTTTCTTCGGTTTATTCGTTGAAACTACAACTCTTAAAAATGTCTGGACGAGGAAAAGGTGCCGGTAAGGTCAGAGCAAAGGCAAAGACCCGCTCCTCTCGTGCCGGGCTCCAGTTCCCCGTGGGTCGTGTCCACAGGCTGCTGAGAAAGGGCAACTATGCTCACCGCGTCGGAGCCGGAGCTCCGGTGTATCTGGCGGCGGTGCTGGAGTACCTGACCGCTGAGATCCTGGAGCTGGCTGGTAACGCTGCCCGCGACAACAAGAAGAGCAGGATCATCCCCCGTCACCTGCAGCTGGCCGTCCGCAACGACGAGGAGCTCAACAAACTGCTGGGCGGAGTGACCATCGCTCAGGCGGCGTGCTGCCCAACATCCAGGCGGTGCTGCTGCCCAAGAAGACCGAGAAGGTCTCCAAGAAGTAAACACCAAGGACTGATTCACCTAAACACAAAGGCTCTTTTAAGAGCCACACACTACAAACTAAAGATGAACGCTCCACAATGTAACAATATGTCAGCACTGGTTAAGGGCAGGCTATAAACATACTGAAACAAAGTATCAAATATTCTGCTTCATTCATGCAAACTTGTTTTGGAAGGCAGGTCATATAACTTCACATCCATTTCTGATCAAATCTACTGGACATTTTTAGATTTCAGAAGTCTAGACTGACTACAATATCAATTTTACCCAAAAATAAATATTTTAAATAATACATTTCATAATTGGGGGTTATTTATTACACAAAGGCTCTTTGTAGTTCCTGATGAAGGCTAAATGCAATGTTCACAGCCGTACCAAATATACAAAAGATACAGTGACGATGGTCACTACAGTTAAAAATTACTATCACTAATTATTGTTATTTGTATGGGCTATCAGTATTTATTAAATAGTGCATTATTGTGAATTTTAACATTAAATTATTATTTGGCTCTATCAATGAGAATTGGAGTCCTGGTTCTGCACACATTGGTTTGACTTAATTTGATGTTTTTTTTCATAAAGTACATTAATTATTAAGAACGGTAAACCTCCATACAGACTGAAGCTGATTCCAGTAAGAAATCTTCAACCTGTGTAGCACAAGACACAGACATTCATTAGTATCATCAGTTAGACTACAGGATCTTCAAAGGTTCACTATGTTGTCCAGAATGTAAAGCTACCTGGGGACCAATGTGTCATTTTATTAATACATTCTAAACTAGGTGCTGTTCGATCGATGATACAATTTCAAATAAATCCGATTTTTCTGTTGTTAAATCTCCCATGAGATTGAAGAAAATGTCCTCATGAAATGTCTTCAGCAGCTCTGTGAAGGTTCTAAAGATCACTGTACAGGTCAGTCATGCAACCATTGAATACATTCTAACATATCACTAACATGTCACATTATTTTAATACTACACATGTCTTAATTCATCAGAAACAGTTCAGTTTAACGAGCCAAAAAACAAACAATTGGTCTTGACACGAATAACTTAAACTGACCTTAAGAAAATGCAGAACATGTCATTAAATCCCCAGATAAAATACAGAGCAGAGTTCAACCCTCTGTTTCCTCAGTGGCAGCTAAAGGCCTGATGAGAATGATCAACATTTCATAACATTTCGATTAAATAAAGGTGTTTTTATATCAAAGCACATGAAGGACTTAAAATCCTGTCTGATAAAGTCTGATTAAACTATATAATAATAAGGGGACTAATCAAAATGAAAAATCAGGGAAAACAGCTGCTGAGTCTGGCTCCTCCCACCGGAGAGTCGCCCCTGTCCTCTCTCACGTCCGCAGAGAAGCTTTAAACACCGAGTCGAGCAGCTCTCAACTCATTCTTCTCTGTGGAGCTGAAAATCTGTAAACTCGAAAATGTCTGGACGAGGAAAGGGAGGCAAAGGACTCGGGAAAGGAGGCGCTAAGCGTCACCGCAAAGTTCTCCGTGATAACATCCAGGGAATCACCAAACCCGCCATCCGCCGTTTGGCTCGCCGTGGCGGAGTGAAGCGAATCTCCGGTCTGATCTACGAGGAGACCCGCGGTGTGCTCAAGGTTTTCCTGGAGAACGTCATCCGTGACGCCGTCACCTACACCGAGCACGCCAAGAGGAAGACCGTCACCGCCATGGACGTGGTGTACGCTCTGAAGAGGCAGGGCGCGCACTGTACGGCTTCGGAGGTTAAACAGGACCGATCATAACAACAACCCAACGGCTCTTTTAAGAGCCACACACTACGTTTAAAGAGAAATATTCCAAGAAAAAATATAATCCTATATAAAATGTTATATCGGGATCCAAGATTTCAAAATGCTAATGCATTAGGCTACCACTTTAAAGTAGGCCTAAACATAGCCTACTTATTTGTGTGTGCAATACAAGTAATTAAACGGGGCCTACAATAAACAATTCTATATTGTGCCCCGGGGGGCGCGAGGAGGCTAGGCTACGGGATGAAAAAATAAAAAATCTTAAAAAATTAATAAATAAAAAATTGTCAGCGGCTGCTGCCGTGAGCCGCTGCCGTTCACGAGCACTCACGGCGGTTAGTCTCAGTAGCTCCCGCAGCAGTCTCAGCTGCAGTCAGAGCAAGAGGAGACCAACTCCACGTCCAGGCTGCACAGCACATTAATCGCAGGTAGCATTTTGAGCTAAATCTGGCCACATTCCAAATCCTCCGGGCGACTTTTTTTTTGTCAAAAGCGACTAGCGACAAATCTACAGACTTTAAATGGTGTTATTGTAAACTTCTGTGGTGTTTGGAGACTCAGACTCGAAAGCACGTATCACTCTACTGTGCTCAACGAGCAGCGGGTGCTGCGTGAGCCCCTGCCCGTCCAAGAGCACTTACAGGCGGTTAGTCTCTCAGTAGCTTCCCGCAGCAGTCTCAGAACAGAGAGGAAATACACACTGACTAGCCTACTCCGCGCCCAGGCTGCAAATGAATTGCGCATGCGCATGGCCGCTGCTGTTCCCACCCTGTTTCTTCACTCACTCCCACAACAAATACATTTAACTGCATTTCACCTTTCTTTATAGGTCCATGCATTTCACTCACATTGCTCCAGTCACTCCAGTTTCTTGCCAAGTTCGCTTGTGCCAGCTCTCGCTAGTCTATCTGTTATCAATCTTGATATCGATTTACTTGCCTACTTCAAAACCAAAACAGTCTTTTTAAAGACTAATCCACAACAGTCTTTTAAGATATACTACCATAGCTACTAAATTCTAACTTCTAAATCAAATCAAATCAAATCAGATTTATTCATACAGCCCAATATCACAAATAGCAATTTGCCTCAGTGGGCTTTCTAGGTACTCATAACTGTGTTGCAACACACACGTGACTAAGACACACCACACACACACACACACACACACACACACACACACACACACACACACACACACACCACACAAAATGGAGAAATTTCTAGTGAGGACCAACAAGGCAAGCAATGCACCACCAGCTGCAAAGAAGATTGGAAGGTATGATGACTCATACTTGCAGTTTGGGTTCACGGTCACGGCAGATCTGAGGCCTCAGTGTGCGTTTGTTCCGAGGTGCTGGCTAACGACAGCATGAAGCCCTGCAAACTAAAAAGGCACCTCGAAACAAAACATGCTGCCGTGAAGGATAAACCGGCTGACTATTTTAAAAGAAAGCTTGATGGCCTGCATCAGCAACAGGCAACCATTTCAGTGCACAGCACTGTGTCTAAACAGTGTTTGGAGGCATCATATCTAGTTGCGAAAAGAATAGGTCAACTGGGTAAACCGCATACAATTGCGGAAACTCTGATTTTGCCTGCCGGCAAGACGTGCAGAATAATGATAGGAGATAGTGCAGCAGCCAAACTCGGTACAGTACCACTGTCCAATGACACAGCTGCTAGGAGAATTTCTGACATGTCTAATGATATCAGAGAGCAACTGATGGAGTTAATAAAAAAGAGTCCTTATTATGCGCTTCAGCTGGACGAATCCACTGATATTGCTGGGCAGGCACAGCTCCTCACTTATGTCAGGTATCTGCGGGACAAGGCGATTGAGGAGGATGTCCTGTTTTGCCGACCTCTCCAGTCGCACACTACAGGAGAAGCCATCTTCAATGTCCTTGATACTTTTATCAACGAAAATGGTTTGTCTTGGGACCGATGCGTTGGCCTATGTACAGATGGTGCACGGGCAATGACGGGCCGTGAGCGTGGCCTAGCTGCTCGCGTCCAGCAAGTAGCTCCACTTGTAAAATGGACACATTGCATGGTCCATCGCGAAGCACTAGCTTGTAAAAAATGCCGGTTCTCTTTGACTCCGTGCTGAACCAATCAGTGAAAATGATAAATCTCATCAAATCAAGGCCGCTAAACTCTCGCTTGTTTGGGGTCCTTTGCCAGGAGATGGGGTCAGGTCACGAACAGCTGCTTCTCCACACAGAAGTTCGCTGGCTCTCCAGGGGGCGCGTGTTACTGCGGTTGTATGAGCTGCGAGAGGAGGTGAAGTTGTTTTTAAAATAAATCAAATCAGACCTGGCGAAGCATCTGGATGACACTATGTGGCTTGCGTCTCTGTCCTATTTGGTGGATATATTTGACCGCTTGAATGGCCTCAACCTATCTTTGCAAGGCCGCGAAACTCACATTTTGCTTCTCGCAGACAGAGTGGACGCTTTCACCCAAAAACTTGACCTCTGGCATGGCCGCATCAGTCGAGGGAACTGCGACATGTTCCCCAGCCTTGCAGACTGTATCGCTGATGCAGGCACATCACAAGATTTCTCCTCTTTATTTCAATCAGCATCTGAGCACTTGTCAGAAATGAGAAAACAATTTGCAGCTTATTTCAAAGAGGATTATCTCTCTTTTGCGTGGGTTCGAGATCCCTTTGTGTGCACATCAAATGAGCTGTCGATTGATATGCAGGAGCAGCTTATTGAGCTGAAGAGTGACAGTAGGCTGAAGGAACTTTTTACCTCCTGCCCTCTCTCGTCATTCTGGGCAGCATTGATGCAGGAATACCCTCAACTTGGTGACATAGCCTTGAAGATTCTCCTCCCTTTCGCGTCGACATATCTGTGTGAGGCAGGATTCTCAAAAATGACTGCACTCAAAACAAAATACCGCAATCGTGCACAAATCGAGGATGATTTGAGGCTATGTTTATCAAACATTGCGCCAAGAATTGAGGATCTTTGCAAGGCAAAGCAGGCTCAGATCTCACATTAAAATCACCTTCAAGCTTCTGTCCAAAATGCAGATGATTACTATTCCAGGGGTTGAAGTGGGACGGCTCCTCAGATAAATTAATAAATAAATAGTAGTGCTGTCAAACGATTAAAATATTTAATCGCGATTAATCACATAAATGTCATAGTTAAGTCGCAATTAATCACACATTTGTATCTATTCTAAATGTTTCTATTTAGGCTACTATTTTCTTCTCTTCTAAGGAGATTTAAAAAAAAAAATCCTCAGTGTCTCATTGATACAATATTATAATTAGCTTTTAAAGTGCACCAGAATGATGCATTTAACGTTAAAATATAAGAAATTTCCGGACCCCAACCCTAAACCCAATGTTCAACTCAAAGGTGCACCACTGGCCTAGCCCTTGTGATAATAACAATAATAGATTATCTATCTATCTATCTATCTATCTACATCACTATCTTTATGTGTAGGGTGGTGTGTGTGTGTGTGTGTGTGGGGGGGGGGGTTGTCAGGGGCGGTGGGGGGGCCCAACTGCAATGACCCAGCTTTGGGGGGGGCCCAGCTTGCAGAAGGTTGAGAACCCCTGATGTAGAGAACCGCCTTTTTTTCATTTGTGTGTGAAGAATTTGTTGATGTTGTTTTTTAAGTGTTATTTATTTCAACAATACCACCAACAGATTTCAAATTATTTAATGTCATGTGCAGAAATACAAAAAAGTGCAATATTTGGTGCAGTCGATTAGTGTAAATGTATCTTATACCAGAAAGCATAGAAAACGTGCAAATTGTGAAAAAACTGTTTGCTTTAGTGAATAAAGAAGAACAATGTCTCTGTGTGAACTGATTATTTTGTAGAGATCTGTTGATCTGTTAAAGAGGACCTATTATACTACTTTTCTGGTCTTAATTTCTTGTTTTACACTGCTATAGAGCAACCTGACACGAATCACATCCACAAAAAACTATGTAGATTTTCGGGAAGCTCTTTCTCTTATTTTGGCGATCCAGCATGCCTGTGCTTCGGCCTTCTCCGCTCCCTCCGCCTGTGCTTCGGCAATCTCTGCTCCCCCCCGCCCCCTCCTGTAAACCCCACTCCGTTGTGATTGGTTACCTTCCTTCCGGAACACTCACATTACCCGATGCCTCATATTCCCCCGTTCTCCCCTATAATTTTTTTATTTTTATAATTCATAATTCAATGCGGGCCGCCAGATATGTCGTCCCGCGGGCCGCACTTTGAGAACCACTGAGCGTCAACAATTAAACATTGGGCCGACTGTGGCTCAGTTGGTAGAGCGGGTCGGCCGATGATCAAAGGGTTGGAGGTTCGATCCCCGCCCTGCCACCTGTGTCATAGTTGTTGTGTCCTTGGGCAAGACACTTCACCCACCTTGCCTCGTGTGAATGTCGATAGTTAGACCTGCTATTGGTGTATGAATGTGTGTGTGAATGTAACGTGTAAAATGGGAACAGGTCTCCCTTGCAAAAGAGTCTTCGGACTCAATGGGATATACCTGTATAAATAAAGGTTAGAATCCTTCCTTCTGACATGGTGGTAAAAAAATTAAAAATAAAAAAAAATCTGAAAGACAGTAAGATCGACTCAAGTCTCTTGCACAGCTCTCTCAACAACTGCACGTTTCCATTAATAAATATTGTCTGTGTGTACTTCAAATATTTGTCACGCTACCACTATTTCTGCTAGGTCAACTGTATTTTCTCGGTTAACACAACACCACACACACACACACCACACACACACCACGCACACATACAAACCAAACTGGATATAAAATGGCAATATAAACATTATTTAGAATATTTTCTTTTGAATGTGGCTATTTCTGCTTTCAACATCTCTACAATACAAGTTAATTCAATACAAAAACAAATTATATATTGTGCTAAACCAAACTATATAAAATGGGCAATATAAACATTTACAATATTGAGTGTACACTGTCTGCTCTGAATACACTATGTACACAAAACATGGTCCATAATGTTCAGTATTAGGCCACTCTATAGAAAGATTAGCTATCTAATGGAAATATTATTGGTTAAATAAAGTCGGTGAAAAAATTGGAATAACTATATTGTAACATGGATTCATTGCACTGTAACTTTGTGTCAGAGAAGTGAAACATTTTCTAAGGTTTATTCTCATAACTGAATAAACAAACTTTTCTCACAGGAAAATGTGATCCCTGGAACACTGTTTGAAGTTAGAAAGCTTCCTGAGAAGTCACTGTTTTCACAGTTGGTTTACAAACATAGTCGTTCTACGTTTGGTTCCAGGTTCCTCAAAATAATTTATTTTAGATGTTTGATATAATTATTCAACACAATAAACTAACAGGCTCTGCACATGTAAACACATCCCCTCCTCTGAAACTGCAGAATGCACCTTTAAAGTGATACATATTTGACTCATTCCACATGTCTTTCGACGAGCCTCCTTTACACACAACCAATTCAAATATATAAATTCATGATAAATCTTCAAAATGTGCTGATAGGGACAAGTACATCGTGTCTGCGCATGCTCGTCTAGAACACCACAACAGCCAATCCTGTGCGAGGGACGACACATTCTCATTTACATCAGGCAGCATACAAAAGCAGCCTCGCAACCACGTTACAGTATTCTACTCAGCTGATCCTTCACTGATACGATCATGCCTGGAGCAGAGACCGTCAAAGCGCCCAAAAGGGCTCAAAGAAAGCTGTGTCTAAAGCCACCAAGACCGGCAAGAAGAGGCGCAAGTCCAGGAAAGAGAGCTACGCCATCTACGTGTACAAAGTGCTGAAGCAGGTCCACCCCGACACCGGCATCTCCTCCAAGGCGATGGGCATCATGAACTGCTTTGTGAGCGACATCTTTGAGCGTATCGCCGGCGAAGCTTCCCGCCTCGCTCACTACAATAAGCGCTCCACCATCACCTCCCGGGAGATCCAGACCGCCGTCCGCCTCCTGCTGCCCGGTGAGCTGGCCAAGCACGCCGTGTCTGAGGGAACCAAGGCTGTCACCAAGTACACCAGCTCCAAGTAAAATCACCCCGACCTTATACAGAGACACAAAGGCTCTTTTAAGAGCCATCCACATCATCAAAGAGTTACTGCTTTCTCAAAGTTATGATGGAAAGTTCTAATAAGGAATAATCTTTTAACAAGGCTATCAAAGTGTACCAGCTGTTATACAACAACACAATCATGACGGGGCAACCACTTTTTTTTAACACTAAATAATAAAGGCCAGACTAACTTTTTCCCACTTTCACTGTCCTATAAGCCTACAGTAGAATTGAGTGTACACTGGGATTTAATATGAAAAGGGAATGTCAATTTTAATCTCACCAGACACTACACATTGTGGTGCACTGCAACAAACTGCAGGTCATTTGATTACCTTTTTAAGAATCCTTCTAAAAGCGATACAATGTATTACTGAAATCTATAAGCACACTTTCCTAGTCTTTCAATAACGTCTGTCTAGTATTTTATCTGGTAGGTAAATGTATACAACATCCATAGACAAGTGCAGTGTGGCTCACTGTTGAGACATTTTGATAATGTTCTATTACCAGTGACAAAGAACAGCTCTAAAACACATGTCCATTTTCACACACGAATAAAAAAAAAAAAATGTGTGAAAAGTGTTTTTTTATAGAACAGTTTGCCATAGGATACACTGCCCTTTAGTACAACATATGTATCAATCGATTAGGCATTATACATATACTTGGTCATAGGCTACATTGTGATATACACTCACCGGCCACTTTAATAGGTACAGCGGTTAATTTTCTTGGTAACACATACAACTAATCAGCCAATCACATTTCAGCAACTGAATGCATTTAGGCATGTAGACCCGGACGGGACAATTTATTGAAGTTGAAATCAAGCAACAGAAGAAAGGGGATTAAAGTGATTTTGAACATGGCAATGTTGAGGGTGTCAGAAGGGCTGGTATGAGTATTTCAGAAACTGCTGATCTACTGGGATTTTCACTCTAAACCATCTCTAGGGTTTACAGAGAAAAAGAAAAAGAAAAAATATCCAGTGAGCGGGATTTGTGTGGATTTGTGTGGACGTAAAATGCCTTGTTGAAGTCAGAGGTCAGTGGAGGATGGGCATATTAGTTCGAAATGATAGAAAGGCAACAGTAAGAAATAACAACTTGTTACAACCAGAGTATGCAGAATACCATCTCTGAACGCAAAACACGACCAACCTTGAAGCAGATGGGCTACAGCAACAGAAGACCCCACCCTCCTGTCAGCTAAAAACAGGAAAATGAGGCTACAATTATCACAGGATCACCAATATTGGACAATAGAAGATTGAAAAATAATGCCTGGTCTGATGAGTCTCGATTTGCGACATTCAGATGGCAGGTTCAGGATTTGGCGTTAACAACATGAAAGTATGGATCCATCCTGCCGTGCACCATCAACCATGCCATGTTCAAAGTCACCTAAATCCCCTTTTTTCCCCATTCTGATGCTCTGTTTGACTTCAGTACATTGTCTTGACCACGTCTAAATGCATTACATTGCTGCCATGTGATTGGCTGATTAGCATTTTGTTTTTATAAGAAAGGGTGTACCTAATAAAGTGGCCGGTGAGTATAACAAACTGCCACAATGTGTCACAAGTATTGGAATTGTCTACCATGAAGTTTGTCTTCACTTACTCGCTATATAAATCATTTAGCAGATTTGAATGAGCCAAGATGCAACTATAGGATACAATGTATATGAGTGTGTGTATGTGTATGAATGGGTGAATGTGGTAAGCAAAATGTAAAGTGCTTTGGGGCTGAGAAAATTGGCTAAAAAGCGCTATATTTTTACCATTTTACTACATTGACAACATGATTTTAAATGAATCATTATTATTTATTTTTTGAAAATACACATTTAAATCACAACATAAACTGCCCATTTTTTAATATGCTCACAAATAGCATGATTTTACCATTTTCTAGTGCATGTAAAGGCCTAATTCTATATGTTGCATGCTAGGCAATCCATCAGATCGAAGTGACTGAGTAGTTATCGTAAATAGTAAAGTTTAATAAGTCTATATTTATTAATAGTAATCAGCCATTACAACAATATCAACAAATATCATACATTATTTGAAAAGGCCTAAATAACGTAAAACAATTACAATTATATTTAATACAGAAATCAAAGTGTTTTTTTTATATTGCATTAACTTCTGGGAGTCGAGCAAATCTACAGACAGAACGCCTCCTACAAACTGGAGCTGATTAAAGAAATGAATTTAGCGCTGAATAAATAAAAAAATGAATTTACTGAAATGTGACATCGGATCATTATTATCTTAATGCGTTGTGTTGTCAGTCTCTTCGTGTTAATTCTAACATTCGGTGGAAACACAAAGTGTTTCCCCAGCGGATCCATATTGTCAGGAGTCCGTCTGACGGCCCGAGTCACTGGCAGCATCGGTGTGTTTACTTCCACCAGAAACAGCTCTGATTTAAACCCAAAGAGACTCGCCACTACTGCCATTAAACTGTTCTTCGCTAGTCATATGTCCCTGCTAACTGGAAACCCACTTTAACATAAAATACACATCATTTTTAACCACTTTAGGTGACGAAATGTGAAAGAAAGTCGCTGTGAGTTGCTCGAAGTGACGGTGTATTGGAGAGGTTTGAAGCTTCCTGGAGTTGAATAAACGCCTCCATGGCTTTAGAAATGAGCTCAGTTTGAAGAGAAAAGGGTTTTCTCTCTGCTAGAATAAAATGTATGGTGTAAAACCTTTCTCTCATATGAGTTTTATCCCTGAAATGTGGAGGAGAAAACACAAAGTGTCGCCGCATTTGAGCCGGGCAGCAGAGCGGCTGTGTGCTTGACTCTCCACGGTTCTCATGAGCTGTATAAGTCCCGCCTCGTGCATTCTGTTCACAATAGTTCAGACGAACCAACACAGAGAACAGTAAAGATGGCAGAAGAAGAAGCTCCAGCAGTTGCCCCAGTCAAAGCCCCGGCTAAGGCCGCAAAGAAGAAGGCTGCTGCCAAACCCAAGAAGGACGGACCCACCCTCCCGAAGCAGATTATCAGCGCCGTGGCCGCGTCCAAGGAGCGCAAGGGAGTGTCTCTGTCTGCGGTGAAAAAGGCTCTGGCCGCTGAAGGCGTTGATGTGGCCAAGGCCAACAAACGTATCAACATCGCCGTGACCAAGCTGGTGTCCAACGGGACCCTTGCCCAGACGAAAGGGACCGGGGCCTCCGGCTCTTTCAAACTCGCCAAAAAGGAGCCCAAAGCCGCCAAACCAGTGAAGAAAGTGGTGAAGAAAGCTCCTGTTAAAGCCAAGAAGCCCGTCGTCAAAAAGTCCCCAAAGAAGAAGGCACCAGCAGCCAAGAAAGCAGTAGTAGCCAAGAAGTCTCCGAAGAAAGCAGCGGCCAAGAAAGCCGTGAAGAAGCCCGCAGTGAAGAGTCCCAAGAAGGCTCCCGCTAAAAAGGCTGTGAAGAAGACCCCCGTGAAGAAAGCCCCCGTGAAGAAAACCCCGGTGAAGAAAGCTCCAGTAAAGAAAACTGCAGCTAGGAAGGCAAAGAAGTAAAGCGCTCCTTCATCCAGCATCACTCACCAAAGGCTCTTTTAAGAGCCACCACATCATACTAAAGAGATCTTCCTACACCATGATTTAAACACAACAAGGCTTTATGTTCGTTGTAGCCTAGCCTATGCGTGAAACAAGTTAACACTTACAATAACATAAAAGTGTAGGAACAAAGTAGCAAATGGATGAACTACACTTTGTAGGCTAATTTTCCTAATACATGAAAAAAACTTTTACACTGCTATTAGGCCTACTTCACTATTATATATTTATTTAAAGTAGCCTAATAAATAATAGTAGCCTAATACTATTTCAATATGGTCACTCCAATGTTTAACAACCCTGTACTGGGAGGGTTGCAATGTGTACAATGTATCTAAATAATCAAATCAAATACTAGACATTAAGGAGTAATATGCTTAATATTTCAACTAGTCATTTTTTGAATAATAAACAACTACTAGGCCTATACTACTACTACTAGGTCTAATTCAACATTTAAATACAACGGAATATCCAAACAATATAGGGACTCCTCTAGAAATGATGTTCTATACAGTATTAGGTTTTTAACATGTAAAATTAGGCCTAATATTACAACTGTCCCAGTACCACTTTTATAATAATAATTAGAATAATATATTTTCTTGTAAACTAGCTTAGCTTCTAGTTTGACATATTAGACATTTAGATTTTAAGATGACAATATAGTGATTAAGGATACAGAGATTTATTATTAGGACACTATCTAAAAACAACAACATATGATAAAGTTTTCTGTGAGTTTCGTCTCTGTTTCAAACACTGTACATATGAGCATACAGAGTCAATTTCATCACTCTAGCTTGTTTCTGTTTGGAGAAATGCAGGGTGTTACAAACGTCCCTGGTCTCCCCTATTTACTATATTAATATAGTACAATACTCAATATCTATAGTAGTAAGTTACTATAGGCTATTAGTATAGTTACTCAATTACCTATGTAAGTAGTAACTATATAGGTAGGGGAGACCAGGTACAGTTGTAACACTTTTTGCAATTTTTGCAATAAATCCAAAACTATTTCAACTAGAGTAACCAATTTGTTATATTATAAACTTCAATCTGTTAGCTACTGAAACAATGTATTTAAGTGTTTTTATGAAATGTGTAAAGGTTGCAAAATGAATTATAATACCGACTCTCCACTGTTACAACTGTCCCTGTACACAGGGACAGTTGTAACGCATGTCAGGGACAGTTGTAACATGTCTAAAATATTCAGAATGAATCAATCATATACTCAAAATGAAAGATATTATTGATCTGTCATATTATTGTGACTATTAATTTCTTGTTTTTAGGTAATCATTACCTTTTTTCATACTGCATGACAAAAAAGAAGCCATCAAATTACAATGCAAGAAATTTATTTAATGAGTAGAACACACATCCTCAAACATGAGATCAAGACTCACTACCTCAAACAGGTATATGATTTAATTAATGGGTAGAACAGAACTAAAAAGTAGAACAGAACTAAAAGGTTTAACAATTAACTCAAACAGTCCCAACAAAAGAGAGAGAGGGGTAGGAGGGCTCGGAGGATGCCACCGTTGCCACATTGGGTGATGGAGCTGAAGAGGAGGATGGAACCTCTGGTGTCACTGCTGGTGGTGGGCGGTCTGTGACTGAGGATGGTGCAAAGTCACTTTCACTAAAGATATCCCTATTTAAAGGCCAAATTCCAGTGCATGTCTGTTATCCTCTTTCTGATATTTGGCATGCTGTAAGCAAACACATGTTTCCACTGACTTTTACTCATTATCATTACTTTTATGTGATTTTATGACATTTTATATTTAATTTGCAATACACTGTGCACATTTTACTTTTTATTTACACATTCTACCAATATCTGCAACTCTATCCTTAACCTTAGCTGTTTTTTTAAATATAAATTAAACATGGCTGGGACAGTTGTAACGGGGTGTTACAACTGTCCCAGTATCACCAACCATGTTTTCATCTCATGTGAGCTAGCTTGAATGCTAGTTTGACACTTGTTAGCCATTTTTACTTTTAGCTTACAAAACAGTGATTCTAATAATACTTGTTTGGATTCATAGACATTTGATATAAGGACAGAATCCAAAAAAGTACGTCTGGAAGAAAAGTAGATTTTTTACCTGAAAAACAGACTTTTGTCGATAACTTCTTCTTGAAGTATCTGATGTGGCTCTCCTTTTGAATGAAAGGAGGGACACTGACTGAGCATGAGCACAGTGAGTGTCATCACTCTAGCTTGTTTGTGATTGGAGGAATTCAAGGTGTTACATCCGTCCCGTGTTACAACTGTACCTGGTCTCCCCTAGATCATAGTTAGGCCTTCTCAACAACTAGTCTAGTAGCTCATTCATTTTTCATTCTTTACTCAGTAACAACCTTTACAAATGTGTGTACCTCATTGTAAAGCAGAGCTGCCAAGTCTCACGCTTTGGCCGTGAGACACACGCATATCAACCAGTGTGACGCTCACACGCCACACCTCCAATTTCTCACGCAGAGAAATGAATCCCAGTAATTTTTTTTTTTTTTTGGTACTTTTACTTTGAAAGTCTTATTTTGAAAACCTAAACGGACTGAGTTCCGTGACATCCTCTTTCTGAACGCGCATTGGCCGTTTCTCAATACCAAGTACACAAAGTACGGACTTGCGGACTTGGAAGTTCGAACTTGCAAGTCCGGACTTCTAAGTACAAACTTCCGAGAACGGGAGCACGCACCTGCAATTGGAACGGCAGCGGACTCGATGGCGTCATCACCTCGGCTCGTTAACTGTGCTACAGAGCTGGGATGCGGTGGAGACGAGCCCTCCGCAGTTGTCTATCTCACGTCGTATGTTTATTGTTATGGCTTGTTTTTAACCTTTCAATTTATCGTTTAATATTGATAAATACACTTGACTGTAATGAGTGAATTATCATTTTACCACAGGGTGGAAAGTTGAAGCCCCTTAAAGCTACACACAACATATAACAGGCTAAAATGTTTAAAAAAAAACCTAGGCATGTAATAATTCATAGGCCCTTTACTGATCAAACAAGTAAAATGTTTAATGGATTTTTTAATTCTGATAGACTTTAACACTTCTTAGTAGACAATACATATTAAATACATAATTGCAATTGATTGTACTTAAAATAAACAAATAAGCATGGCATATACTGGTATATCTATCTATCAATAGTAAATATATATAGCGCTGGAAAAAATTAAGAGACCAGTCCGGATTTTTCTTAAAATTTCTTATCTCTAAATTACTTATTGAAAATGGTCTGAATGACAATACTTTAATTGTGAATTTGAAAGAAATGTTGTCAGTACTTTATAGTATAAAATCAAAATGTTCATTTTAAGCCAAACATATGCCTCTTAAAAATAAAACAAGAGACACTGAACATTTGGAGTGGTCTCTTAATTTTTTTCCAGGGCTATATATATACACACACACAATAAACATAAATAATATAAATAGTAAATAACTGAATCAACGATGTTAAAAATATATTTATTATTATTTTTAGAAGCAGCTCACAGCTGTACACAAAGCTCAACACCCCAGTGCCTATCCTGGCTGTCTTCTTTTCTGGAGGGGGACCTGAAGCCAGCCTTCAGGCTCTCCAGGGATAGCTTCGACAGGCTACCCCCATCAGCACCTCGACCTCATGGCTCCATCCATGGGCTTTCTTCCGGCCGGGGCAGCAAGGCCAGCAGCGTCCCAAATTCAAGCTGGCCTGTGGTGCGTTGTGCAGGGTGACGGTCCATGGCGTGGTGGAGGCCATCCTCCATCGGGTCATCCATTTCCCCAAGCCAGAGGAGATGGAGGAGGTGGGGGCAGGCTTTGCTCGGCCTTCAGATCTGCTGCCGGGGCATTGATGGGTGCCATGTCAGAGTTCTGCCACCTGCAGAACAGAAGAAAAGCTACTTTAACAGGAAGCTCTTCACTTCCATCATCCTGCAGGGTATAGACATTTACATCGGGAACCCGGGGTCGGTGCATGATGCTCTCGTGCTCCGGCGTTCCCCGTTCTACAATTAGGCCCTGTACCCACCTACTTCTTGCTGGGTGATGGAGGGTACTCCTGCCTGCAGCGTCCCGTGGCCATCATTAGGCTCTACCGCCACCCATCCATGTGAATTTTGATTACCAGGTCATATTGAAGCCCGGTACAAAAGGCCAGAGGGCGCAACATTGTGGAGAGGTCGTTTGGGATCATCAGAACATGCTGGTGGGCCATCTTCCTTAGGTCTCTGGAGATAATAATAAGAACATGGTTTGTAAATATTCCTAGCTTTGTAAATAAATGTACATATTTGTAATGACATGTT
Source organism: Ammodytes dubius (assembly GCA_026122265.1). NCBI lineage: Eukaryota > Metazoa > Chordata > Actinopteri > Uranoscopiformes > Ammodytidae > Ammodytes > Ammodytes dubius. The sequence goes on along the minus strand of CM047523.1, from coordinate 4,739,991 downwards.
TTATTCTCCTCTGTGTACAGTTTTTAATATTTAAATTAGCTGATTTTAACTTGCTTGGCATGTTGAGTTTAACCATGTTTGAAGTCTATAAATGAGTCAACTTTCAGCAGACATCTTCTGTTTTTTATGCTAAATAAAGTAGCGATTTTCTTCTTGAAACTCTTGCCTCCTGAAGTCCATTTGTAACTGAATTTGCCAGTATACATGTGAATGTAAAATATAAAAAACACTGTTGCTATCAAAACAATTTGCTCAAAAAACATAGCTAGTATAATAAAGTATACATAAAAAACATAGGGTGAGGACAGTATTTGCAATTACAACTTATGTAATATATTAACATATCAAGCCAATACATTTGACCAATACATGATACCATTCAAATGTAGAGCCTTAGCATTGATCTGTGATTTCAATCACAGGGAACCCCTGCTTTGATTTGACAACAATATTATCTATTAACATGTGTCAGAAATAGGAGATAAATGCGATGGACCTTAGGTATCCCAGGTTAAGCAGTGTCCCACATTAGGGCAATTCACCATACGGTTATGAACCACAACTTTGCACCCCCAAACGGGACTAGCTGTCCCTGTCCCAGGGGGAAGCTAGAAGTCCCCCGGGGCAAGCTAGCTGTACCGCGGGGGAAGCTAGAAATCCCCCGGGGCAAGCTAGCTGTCCCGCGGGGGAAGCTAGAAATCCCGTGGGACAGCTGGGCAAGGTAGCAGTCGGACGTTTACGGAGCTAAGTAGGATTTGACAGGTTGGAGAATTAAATGATCATCTAATAAAAACTTCAAAACAACATACCGGTATTCTGAAACAAAAGTAGTATTTATAAAACAGTAATAATTATGCTTACAGTTGTGGGTTTCTCCGCCTTGTCCGCCTCCGCCTCCTTGCTCTGCTACTACGCTGCGAAATGCATTCTGGGATATCTAACAGCCCCAAGTCCGCACAAGTCACCACCGATGCATCCTCGATAGAATGGCCAGTTGAAGAACACATCAAGAACACTTCCGGGTACTTGACTTGATGCGAACTTTGAATTGGAACAGTACTTGGGCTACGGTTGATGACGTTTTACGAGAACGCAAGTTCACAAGTACAGAAAAGAACGCGATTTGAGAAACGGCCGTTATGTTTGATGTGCACTGTGCATTCGAAGCGGGAGGCGAGCATGGAGCCCCCTACCCGCACCTTCTCTTCCGAGGTGTGTGTTGATAGCGTGCCAAGTTACCGCTGATAAGAATTGTGTCCCCGTCGGCCGGTGAGCGCGCATGCATCAAACATATTAACCCTTCAATCTCACTCAAGTAAATTCAGAAGATCTTTGGATCGTTTTGTATATTGTTTTTGGTAATTTAGTTTGAAAATTAGGTTTGCAAAGTAACAAATGGCTCATCCGCCAATAAAAATGCTTTTATTCTTCTGTGTAATGAACTGTAGCCTATGTATTGCACATTTATAGCACTTTTCATAACACAAATCAACAGAGCCGGCCCGAGGCATAAGCGAACTAAGCTTAGGGCCCCCTGGGGGGCCCCCTCCAAAAAAAACTTTTTTTTTTTTTTTTTTTTTAGTTTGTGTGTTTGATATTAACATCATATTGTGAAAATGTCAGTTATCATACAAAAAAAGGAATAACATTTTTTGGTCTAGATAATTAATAGCCTAAAAATGTAATCAGTTCATCTGGGAGGAAATCCGAAATGATCTGATCATGTCACGTTCACATCCATGCACAGTGTGTATTGAGTTTATTTAAAAACAATTGGAAATGGGGCTGCCCTCAGTTGCCCATACACTGTGTATAGTCTATAGCAGGGGTCACCAACACAGTGCCCACGGGCACCAGGTAGCCCGCAAGGACCATATGAGGCGCCCGCAGGCCTGTTCTAAAAATAGCATAATAATCTGTTTCCACCTTTTCTAAGTCATTGTTGATCATTATTGTGATAAATCATTAACATGATCAGTGTCTTCACATAGATGAATATCATTAATCATTAATAATAATATATAACTAAAGGCAAATGTGTTATTTCAGAAGAGTGTATCAAACTGGGTGCCCTTCGTATGACTCAGTACCCATGAAGTAGCCCCCAGGTTTAAAAAGGTTGGTGACCCCTGGTCTATAGCCTATTTCAGCCGTATGTGGAAAAAAAGATACAGTAGCTGGACAACAGAGTTCTTCTGCTTAGTTCCTCACACTGCATTTAAATGCATTCACTATATTACAGAGAAATATGTCCCGTAAAAGAAAAAGAGCTCCAAGCCCAACCCAGAGGACCCTCCATAATGTTTTATTTTATATTAATATTTTTATGGAAAATCCATGTGTTCTTCTTCAATAGCTTCTAATTCATCTGACCCAGTGTCTCCAAATTATTTGTTCACACAAAATTTCTCAGATTTAGCCTCTTAATTTTCCTCTCAAAGTGCACCAGATTGATGCATTTCACTTTAAAAAGGTTAAAAAAATCTCCCGGGGGGCATACCCCCGGACCCCCCTAGGAGGGTCTGAATCTCGGCTGTCTAATACTTTCGCACAGCTGCACAGTGGAGGCACTAGCGGAAAACACTGGGTGTGTGAATGATATTTAACAAACATCTATAGTTTCAGCAGCGCTAACATTGGAGGGGGGCCCCCTAATCATATTTCGCTTAGGGCCCCCTGAAGGCTTGGGCCGGCTCTGCAAATCAAGGTAGCCTAAGAGGAGGGACCAAGTAACCCAGATGTTTTATTTTAGCTTAGTAGTTTGCATTGGTGTTGAACTGTTCCCTAATTTTTTTCTTCTTTGAATAAAGCCTAATGCTGCTAGTAAAATACCACCAGCCACTCAACCCTCAATAGTAGACATGATATAGAATAATTACCTTTATTACAGTTTAACCAAATGTTTTAACAATAGGCTACAGGAGATATTTGAAAGCACTACACATGCATTGTAGGCTATTCAATTAAATTTGTGTCAGCAAAACCTTGAATGTTCTCTTTTACTTTACATAAAAATTCACCAGAATGCAGGAAATTAAGTGTTTAATGCTCAAAATTTTCTGGGGGGGGACCCCCAGACCCCCACTTATAATATGTCCACACCCAATGTTTAATTAAAACCTGTCCTACGACTTTGCAATTCATGAATTCGTTTATTTTAATAAGATTTTTGATGTTTTATCACATTTTCTAATTGTCTTTTATTTCTGATTTATTATGAACAATATGTAAACTTGCAGGACACTAGCAAAAATTATTGGGTGGGAAAGAGGACACGGTTTTGGGTCCCTCGGCCAAAAAAATCTCACTCCAAACTTTTGGTGAAACTTGGCAGCCCTGTTGTAAAGTGTTACCCAATCTAAACCCTTCACTGAGACTCTAAGGAGACTACTCTTTTAAACAGGGCATTTAGATGAGGTGATTTAATGTCAGAAATACTTTCAGGGGGCAATCTGGTTTGGAACACTTCCCATTTAGAATATGTAGAAATGCAATAGGCCTATGTATAAAGTATAAGCATATTACCAGAAAGTTTAGCCTAACAATAACAATCTAACAATAGTAATCAAATAAGTAAATAAGTGTGAACAATACACAACATGTAGCCTACACAATGTACAGGTGAAATTCGAAAAATTAGAATATCGTGGAAACGTTCATGTATTTCAGTAATTCAACTTTAAAGGTGAAAATAATATCTTATACAGACTCATTACATGCAAAGTGAGATATGTGAAGCCTTTATTTTTTATAATTGTGATTATTATGGCTTACAGTTTATAAAAACCCCAAATTCAAAATCTCAGAAAATTAGAATATTACATAAAATCAATAAAAAAGGATTTTAGATACAGAAATGTCGGCCCTCTAGAAAGTATAATCATGCATATGTACTAAGTACTTGGTTTGGGCCCCTTTTGCATGAATTATTGCCTAAATGCGGCGTGGCATGGATGCTATCAGCCTGTGGCACTGCTGAGGTGTTATGGAAGCCCAGGTTGCTTTGATAGAGGCCTTCAGCTCGTCTGTATTGTTGGGTCTGGTGTGTATCATCTTCCTCTTGACAATTTGTCATCACATTAAAGCTTGTCAACAGACAGAAGCATGAAGTGCTCTAAAATCTTCTGGTAGACGGCAGTGGTGACTTTGGACTTGATAACACAGTGGACCAACAGCAGCAGATGACATGATACCTCAAATCATCACTGATCCAAATTAAATGTTGCGTTTCATTTGGAAATCAAGGTCCCACAGTCTAGAGGAAGAGTGGAGGGGCACAAAATCCAAGGGGCTTGAAGACCACTGTCAAGTTTCAACAGTCAGTGATGATTTGAGGCACCATGTCATCTGATGGTGTTGGTCCACTGTGTTATCAAGTCCAAAGTCACCACAGCTGTCTACCAGGATATTTTAGAGCACTTCATATTTCCTGTCTGTTGACAAGCTTTATGGAGATGCTGAATTACTTTTTCCAGCAAGACTTGACACCTGTCCACAGTGCCAAAACCACAAGTAACTGGTTGACTGACCATGGTATTACTGTGTTGATTGGCCAGACAACTCTCCTGACCTGAACCCAATAGAGAAACTATGGACTATTGTCAAGAGGAAGATGATACACACCAGACCCAACAATACAGATGAGCTGAAGGCCACTATCAAAGCAACCTGGGCTTCCATAACACCTCAGCAGTGCCACAGACTGATAGCGTCCATGACACGCCGCATTTAGGCAATACTTTGTGCAAAAGGGGCCCAAACCAAGTACTTAGTACATATGCATGATTATACTTTCTAGAGGGCTGACATTTCTGTATTTAAAATCCTTTTTTTTATTGATTTTATGTAATATTCTAATTTTCTGAGATTTTGAATTTGGGGTTTTCATAAGCTGTAAGCCATAATAATCACAATTATAACAAATAAAGGCTTGAAATATCTCACTCTGAATGTAATGAGTCTATATAATATATTAGTTTCACCATTTAGGTTGAATTACTGAAATAAATGAACTTTTGCACAATATTCTAATTTTTCGAGTTTCACCTCTAAGTAATGGAAAAACTTGAAAATATGAAGTAGGCTAATACGTTTACAAATAGCTCTATTGATATTGTTACGTAGCCTCTATATAAGTATATTTTCAAACTATAATATTAACTAAGCCAACTAATTTATACGGAGACATACATAGTTTAGCCACAATAAAGAGAAACAACAATATTAAACATGAACTAATGATAGGCCTTACATTTAAAATTAGAAAACAACATGAATACATGAAAACAATATCAAACAAACAATAATCTGTTCTACGTCAAACAGTGTCCGCTGTGGAGGAGGGCTTTACTTTGATTCTCCACATCAGTCTAGTTCAGATGTCCACTGTGTGTCCTCCTGTTATACTCCTTACTGTCAGTAGGTGGCAGGATTGAGCCGTGGTGGAGGAGTGGTTAGTTTGAATTTCTTCTGTCCAATAGTTGATCATCTACAGTGCGCGCTTCTCTCTGTCTGGACCAATCAACGCTGAGCTCGCGCCGGCAGTTCCTTTATAAAGCCGCTGTTCACAGGCAAACTTCATTCCTTCTTTCACAAGACTGAGAAACTAAAATGGCCAGAACCAAGCAGACCGCCCGTAAATCCACCGGAGGCAAAGCTCCCAGGAAGCAGCTGGCTACCAAAGCTGCCCGCAAGAGCGCCCCCGCCACCGGCGGAGTGAAGAAGCCCCATCGTTACAGGCCCGGTACCGTGGCTCTGCGAGAGATCCGTCGCTACCAGAAGTCCACCGAGCTGCTGATCCGCAAGCTGCCCTTCCAGCGCCTGGTGAGGGAGATCGCTCAGGACTTCAAGACCGACCTGCGCTTCCAGAGCTCCGCCGTCATGGCTCTGCAGGAGGCCAGCGAGGCTTACCTGGTCGGCCTGTTCGAGGACACCAACCTGTGCGCCATCCACGCCAAGAGGGTCACCATCATGCCCAAAGACATCCAGCTGGCCCGCCGCATCCGTGGAGAGAGAGCTTAAACTGATCACCTCTACAAACAAAAACAAAGGCTCTTTTAAGAGCCACACACACGCAACCATGGAGCAAAATGTCCTCACATCAGCTTTGCACAATGTAGCAATAGGCCTGTTAATCTCTAGGTGCATATGGGTCACATATTATTATTATTATTTTTTTTATCATACATCAACCTTGTATATTTTTTTTTTACTGGTAATTTATTTAGTGGAGGGATTGTTTATTTTTCGTTTGACTACCCTACACACAATCGTTATACATTGTGTGTATGTATATATATATATATATATATATAATATATGTATGTGTATATATATATGTAAGGAACCTGACTAGACCAATTTATTCCATGTGTATCGTAAACGTATTCTCATGTAGTATTGGCCCAAGTATATAACAACACAATTGCAATTGCCTACTCTTCCCTAATGGCTAAATTCGCCTCTGCACACACGCCTTGTAACTTTGGCACAACACTGGAACCTCGACCACTGCTTTGCTAAATAGTGTGACTCCAATTCTCATTGATGAGACAGTGGGACTAATAATAATTTAATGTTAATAATCCACAATAATGCAATATTTAATGAATACTGATAGCCCATACAAATAACAATTAGTAATTTATTACTGTAGTGAACATTGTATCTTTTGTATATTTGGTACAGCTGTGAACATCTGCATTTAGCCTTCATCAGGAACTACAAAGAGTGTGTAATAAACCCACAATTATAAGATGTATTATTTAAAATATTTATTTTCTGTTAAATATTGATATAGTAGTCAGTCTAGACTTCTGAAATCCATTAATGTCCAGTAGATTTGATCAGAAATAGATGTGAAGTAATGACCTGCCTTCCAAAACTAGTTTGCATGAAATAATGCAGAATATTTGATACTTTGTTTCAGTATGTTTATAACCTGCCCTTAACCAGTGCTGACATATTGTTACATTGTGGAGCGTTTCATCTTTAGCTTGTAGTGTGTGGCTCTTAAAAGAGCCTTTGTGTTTAGGTGAATCAGCCTCGGTGTTTACTTCTTGGAGACCTTCTCGGTCTTCTTGGGCAGCAGCACCGCCTGGATGTTGGGCAGCACGCCGCCCTGAGCGATGGTCACTCCGCCCAGCAGCTTGTTGAGCTCCTCGTCGTTGCGGACGGCCAGCTGCAGGTGACGGGGGATGATCCTGCTCTTCTTGTTGTCGCGGGCAGCGTTACCAGCCAGCTCCAGGATCTCAGCGGTCAGGTACTCCAGCACCGCCGCCAGATACACCGGAGCTCCGGCTCCGACGCGGTGAGCATAGTTGCCCTTTCTCAGTAGCCTGTGGACACGACCCACGGGGAACTGGAGCCCGGCACGAGAGGAACGGGTCTTTGCCTTTGCTCTGACCTTACCGGCACCCTTTCCACGACCAGACATTTTCTAGCGATTGGAGTATTTTTCTGAAATCTAACGAGAGAAGAGAATAACGTGCTCCGGACAGTGAGTAGGCTATATATGCTCACGGACTGCTCGCTGATTGGCTGGATAGCACGTTAGGGAAGTCGGCCAATCAGAAGAGAGCTCCTGATCATATATTTTTTTTTAACTTTATTTAAACTTTTCAGCAAGACATACATACTCTAGTATCAAACAAAAATAGAACATATTTAGGCCTACTGGATAAAAGCTGCCCACAGACGTGACTGTGGTGTAAATTGCAGCACACTGCTGGAAAACAGATGCACAAGAAGTCAGAAAAGAAAGGAAAAATAAGACGGCAATTCAAAGTGCTCTACAGGGCCAGAATAATACATTTAAAAAATAGGCTAAAACATAAGAAAAAATGTATATGGCATTAAAGAGATTATAAAAACTAAAAGTCCCAACAGGCAGACAAATAGGCAGGTTCAAAATTATTGAGCGCCTGCAAATGGTCCAGACATGGAACGCTTGTTTTTTAATCTACTTTTGTTTAGGCCTCTGTTTATGTTTCATTGTCAAAAGCTTATTGGATAATATTTTGAGGACTGGACCAATTACCATTCAGCAGAGTGAAAGATCAGCATAATATTTGAGTCATTTTGTACATTTTTATTTCAAAAATCTATCATTATTGTTTATAATTGATACTATTTGCTTATAGGATAGGATGTATTATTGCGAAATAAGCTGATTATTTAAGGATTCTACAGAAGAAAAAAATCAATGTAATACATACGTATTGATTGGGTTGTCAAGTGCAACTATGTGGCAATGGTAATGGTTTGTATGGAACACAGGTCAGGTAGGAGGGCCCTTCAGCAGAACATTGCTTGAGGCTCCAGGGCTGATTTGTGAGAATGCCTTGTGTCCCTTAATTCCATGACATATTGGTCAAACAAGAGCAGTCTGGTTTGGAACATAGATAGTATATACAAGTTTGGAAGTGTGAACTTTGTTGGATTTTTGAATAACCTGTGTCTAGGAATTGGTGACACAAGATTGAATGCATATATAGGCAACAGTGATATGAGACACATTCTAATTTATTTATTTGTCAGATATCTATCAACTCTCATACATGAGACATAATAGACATTGGCTAATTGTTTCACTCTCAGCCCAGAGGTTAAAGGAGGGCTCGTCCGGGATTTGAACCCGGGACCTCTCGCACCCTAAGCGAGAATCATACCCCTAGACCAACGAGCCACCATCCACTCACTTTAACTGCTGTACCCTGAGGCCCTCTTTTTGTAGGCCTATACTTTTAAAAGTGGGGATGTGGCAACTTGTGGCTAAATTTCGTATGTAATCCAACAGCGCCCTCTGGTGGTCACAAGTGTTTATCTCACTCTTCTTCACATGCAGCGCTGCACTATTTTTTAAGGAAGATGACCATGCTGCAAAGTAAAGAAATATGAAATACATATTAACCAGCCATTGTGTCTCTCTGGCATATCCTGTGTCCTGTTTATTGTTTTTTATTCGCTGTATATTGTCTGTTATGTGTTGCTTAGTGTGTGTAGGACTGCTGAACTGAATTGCCCTCTGGGATAAATAAAGTTGTTTGATTGATTGATTGATCCCTCCAATGAAACTTAAATATCAAATAGTTTGAATTAAAAATGTTGTATCCGACGAGGTCCAGTTAGTGAGCATGCTCAGAACAACATAGCCAGAAGGTAATCGGCTTTAATCATTTACATCGAACAATTTTTCTTTTAATCGGTTTATGAAAAGGTTTAACTCACCGCTCAGCAACCCAGTTACATTTCCTTCAATTCATCCCTTTAATTCAGAATAATGACTTTACATGGAAGGTTTGATTAGTTTGGTCTTGACGAAGATGTTTTTAATCTGAATATAAGTGTCCATATGTGAATGTGACTGAATGCTGTATATTTGTGGGCGCTGAATGGCAGCCACGCTTCCGTCACCGGTATGACTGTCTGTGAATGAATAGTACCTGGAACCCTGTAAAGCAATTTGAGCGCCCAGAAAAGCGCTATATAAATCCAATCCATTATTATTATTATTATTCATGTAAACCCGTCTAGTGATTATATCTGGTTACATTGATCAGCGTTGATTTTCTGTTAATGATTAAAATGAAAAAAGTAAAAAGCTGCGACGTCGTCTTCTGCTCCTCAAAACCCTGAAGACACAAACAGAGAAACACTTATCGATCAGAACATTAAGACCAAGGCTGCGTTCCAATCCACATACTTTCTGCTATTTAGTATGGTAGAAAAAAGATTTAGGGTGTCCGAATTATTGTGGCCAGATTTAGTGTGGTTAGAAAAACCCGGATGTCCTACTAGATCCGGCCAAGATTTTAAGTGTTTAAAATCAGCGTCTTATTTGGCCGATTCTGACCCAGAATAAAAAATATATAAAAGCAAGAGGCAAGATCAAGGAGCCATGTTAGAATGAAATAAATAAGTAAAAGTATGTCCCAATTGTAGCATACTGCTTGCTAACTAGATTATTGTTATGGTCAGCTGTAGTATGTTGAATAGAAAAAATAAAGAGTATGAGATTTGGAACGCAGGGCTTGTTTCAAAGAAGAACAGATTTGTTTTAATAACAGAAAATACTCACAGCTGATTGGTCCGACAGCGGCAGCAAGCTGATCGGAGGAGGCCCTACACCCAGTCTGAAAACAGACAAGAAGTTTTTGTTTCAAATATTTTTTTATTGAAAGCATTTGAGCATATCTCTTGACATCTATACGCAATAACGAACTGCTTCAATTTAATATTTTTTTTACAAGCATAACATAACAGGGAAAGAAGAGGGAAAAAAACACAAGAAAAAACACACCAAGAAAAAATTAAACTATCCATCTGCTCACCCCTTAACCTTCCCATCGAGGCCTATGTGTGATTTTTATGTTTATGTTCAAATTATTTGTTGATCAAGAAACTAAATAAAAGGTGAGACCCCCTGTGTGTGTGTGTGTGTGTGTGTGTGTGTGTGTGTGTGTGTGTGTGTGTGTGTGTGTGTGTGTGTGTGTGTGTGTGTGTGTGTGTGTGTGTGTGTGTGTGTGTGTGTGTGTGTGTGTGTGTGTGTGTGTGTGTGTGTGTGTGTGTAAAAAATAGATCAAACCCCTGGTTCACAAATGAACTTTCCGACTTATTTTCTGAGAGAAATAAAGCCTGGTCTCTAGCGAGACGCTCTGGAGAAAATTCAAATTGGACTGTTTTTAGACAACTCAGAAATAGATGCACAAAAATGGTTGGGAAAGCCAAATCTGACTATTATCTTGATTTAATCTCCAACTGCTATTCAAACCCTACTATTTAGGAAGTTTACCCCCTTGATTTCTCTGGTCTGTGTCATTTTACCCTTAAGCTGGGGTAAAGTGAGACACAAGAAAACAATCATATTTTCCCTGCCCTTCATCCTGAATAATTTCTGATAATTTCCATTGGTGGGAAAAATCCTGAAATGTGTAAATTTGACTGCTCACTTCACCCCACTCTCCCCTATGTATAGACATTTACCTTGACAAATAACACTAGCGTCTTCATCATGTCCACAGTTGTGTGTGCCTAGTCCCCGATGTGCACAGTCTGTTAGTGATGACTCAGTTCCTGAACACTGAACATCATCTAGCCAGATTGGTCCACTTCCCTGTCCAAAATGTGCACGTCCTGGAGCCTCCAGAGCCCTTGCACAAGCATCGTCACCAATCTGTCGACAGACCACTTCAGCATCACTCAGCCCCCAGTGGTCGTCACACACTGTCCCCCACTGGCCGTCATGGAAGACTTCCACTCTGCCAGAGCAGCCACTGCCGGGGCCGACCAGCCTCACTGTAGAACCTGTTGGTGTTGGAAAAAAGTAATGCCTTAAATGTATATTTCCTTATCACACTGGAAGAAGATACCTATTATGTTTGGTACAAATCAGAGTAAAGATGTGATGAAAATGTAGCTTTTTGTTGGACACAAATACAACCATTCTGTAAGATATCAAATTAGTGCTTTGATACTTTCTCAGGTCATATGTGATGAAAACCAACTGCACTGTGCTTACTGTAGGGGAGAACGAGCTAATGTGAGACATCGGGTAATGTGAGACACCCCCTGTATCTATCAATGGAACACATTTATGGTCATGGGAGCATTATGTTTTCAAGCCCCTCTCATTTCCCCTTGGCCATTGAGATGACTTCATTGTGCTGTTGTAAGCATGTTTTTTTTCCCACGAAAATATTTGTTTTGCATGTAAAAGTACATTTTCTTGCTGTCAACTTTATCAACTGTTGTGCCAAAGAAAATTGATTCAGGTAGAAAAACTTAGATCATACATGTTGATGAGGTACTAACCATGTGATGATGCTAACTGAAGATTAGCCTGAATTGCTAAGAGAGGTAGTTTTTTTCTCAGATTGTAGGGTAAAGTGAGGCAAATGCTGTGGGGTAAAGTGAGACAGTGTCTGTGCCCTCTTTTAATGAATCCATTATATTTAAAGCTTCCATATTATGCAAAATGCACTTTTTTGATGTTTTTGAACATAAATATGTGTCCACGGTGTACCTAGAAACTGCCAAAGTATAAAAAAATTAAACTTTCTCCTTTTCTCACTCTCCCCCTTTCTGAAAACCTCCCCCCTCCCCCCAATATACTCCAGTCAGAATTCTCTCAGTTTCTGACATCAAAAACGGGAAAGCCACCTCCCTCCACATTAGTAACCAGACACTTCCACCTGTAGTAGTCTATGATAACCCCACCCCCCTATTTCTTATTGGTCCACGGCCCCGAGATCCTCTTGAAAAATATTCCTTCACCGCCATGTTGTTTTCCCCGCTAAGCGACAAGATGCCTGTAGTACAGCAAAGCATGCTGAATGTTGCATAAACCAACACAGAAGACTTTTGTTCATAATCCACTAATTTATCTTAACCACAACAGTCTATTAATTTCTCATTTTTAATAACACAACGGATAGGAAGCTACTTGTGCTTTTTTTCAAACGGTGAAACTAAAATAAATATTTTTATTGGTATTTTTGCCTGACTGGTGTATAGCTATTAGCTTTGGGACAAGCATCCAGCTTTTGCTCATAATAACATATTTATATTCCCCACACCATTCTAGCAATGCCTCGTTTTTAACAGGACAAAGGGTTGGAAGCTAATAGTGCAGAAGTCAAACTTTGAAACTAATGTTTTCACAGATTTTTGTGATATTTTTAGCCGCTAGCTCCCGAGCTAGCTTCGGGAGGAGCATCGATCTTTTGCTCATAATAACCTATTTATATTCCCCACAGCAGTCTGACAATGCCTCGTTTTTAGCTCTATGGGTCTTGTGTTCTGACCCCCAGACTGTGTTTTAATCTAACTGGTTCTATCTGTCATTTGAATGTTACTTATTGAATATGAATTTAACTCTTTGTGTGTCAAAATCATCAAGGTAAATCAAGTGGAATGGTGGATGTTTCATGGTCACTCAGACTCACCTTTACACCTCCAGTTGATCTTGTCATAGCTCACACAGGTCTGAGGTTCAGTGCAGGTGTTACACACCAGGGTGTTGACATCTGATGAGGAGCAGAAGACAAATTAGTCCACAAGAGAATCTGATGGCACCAAAGGTCTGAATTATCCAAAGACATGATCATCTCCACATACAATATGGAATAAGGATTCCATTCACTGTCAGTCTGAAGAACTAGACTTATAACTTCTGCAGCTGAAGCCTCTGGATCTTGATCTTAGCATTTGGCTCAACTTTGATACCACAGTGTGACTGCAGAGAAGGAACTTGATGCTTACCTGCACAGTACGCTAGTGCGCATTGACTGGGCTTCATGAACTTGTAGACGTAGTAGTTTCCTGGGCAGGCTTTCACATGGATTGGGTTGGACTTGAAGTTGCAGCAGGCTCCATGGGGATTACTATTACCATTATCGCTGCCACAAACCTGGGCCTGTATGATGCCTGCAGAGAGCCGCGGGTGGGGCGTCATCAGCCACAGTGGAATAGCAGTTCCACACATGCGCCAATCAATGCATCTCTCTGGCATCTGAACGCTGCTGTTACCGAGGAACAGACGGTACCAGCCCTGCCAGTTTGCGTCTAGGTCGCATCGAGGATTAATTATCATTTCGTTGTCCGTGGCTCTCCAGGCGTCGTCTAGCGGCGTGTAGTGATCACACGGGTCCATGCAGCGAGATATGCCGTCCACCGTGAGGCAGTCCTGACCAGAAGGGCACTGTCTGCCACCGCAGGAAAACGTCACGGAGCCGGCTTGGGTCGGTTTGGGCCGGTTGTGAATCAACCTGGATGGAGAAACCCAAAAGAGAAGAAAAAAAAGTTTTTATAGTGACACAGTGACATCTGTAGATTTATGTTAGGAAAAAGGTCAAAAGAAAAAAAAGGTGTGTAGATTTTCTTTGGCCCAAAATAGCAGAAGGAGGAGGAGGTGTCCAGAGTCAAAGATGATTCTTGTTTGAGACTAATAAAAATAAAAATAATCAAGACACTATTTTCTAAATCAACCTGCATGGAGAAATCCAAAAGAGAAATAATAAACATTTTAACCACAGTGGCAAATTGACCCGTATAGATTCATGTTAGATCGTATGTTAAAAAAAGGATGGGGGTGCCCGTGGCGCAGTGGGCAAGGGTACCGCCTCCGACCCAAAACACAAAGCAAGAGTGGTGAAGAAATGGTGAGCGGACAAACACATTAACGTTTTACAGTGGCCCAGCCAGAGTCCGTTTTTGTGTCAAAGTTAGTGGCCTAAGTTGTGCATTTTGGAAGTTGTGCCACCCCTTGTTTCTAGAAAAACGTGGAAGAAATTGGAAATGTGACCACATATTTAAGAAGAGCCATCCATTTGACTCATCCTGTAAAGAAGGGAGACACAAGGAATAAGATATAAGCACATTTAAGCTCAAAAAACTGTGTTTTGCCTTTCAAAGTAAAATTTCCATGATCAAGGTTTTTTGATTATTGTGTCTGAACAATTATAGACACGTTTGAAAACATTTGACACATGTTTTAGTGCTTTGGTATGCTACACTTTGAGTCTATATAGTTAGCACGATGTCAGCCCTAAATTGCTGCATCATGCCTATTATCCAAAATTCTGGGGATGGGGTGATTTGTGCCAAAGGGCCTAGGTGAGTTATAAGTAAGTAAGTAAGTAAAATGTATTTATAAAAGCACATTTATGACAGTTTGCACTGTCCAAAGTGCTGTACATAGTGCATTCAGTAGATAAACAATGAAGGTAAAATAACAATAACCAAAATAAAAGACGTAAAGCCCATACATCCACATAAACACAGATAGTAGTGCAGAGGTAAGATAGTTAATGGGGAGGAAACACCAGGGGGTACATATGGGTTTTGAGCCTTGATTTAAAGGCAGACATTTAGGGGGAATCACATTTGTCAGGTGGCAGTTGGTTCCACAAGCACGGAGCAACTAGTGCAAAGTACATTTCTGAGAGTTGTGCCAGTGGCATGGCTGTATACGCTGGTCACCAAAAGAAAGTGATTGTCTACAGTAGCTCAGAAGAGAGTGACATCTCAATTCCACTTAACGACACCACTGATGAGAGTTCAGATGGCCAGAAAGATGATGATGGTGACTTTGTCATTGTGAGCTTTGCAGGCAAAACCACCTAGATCTGCTAGGCCTTGTTTAAGAAAAATTGTCCTTCAATCTTTGTCAACTATTTACTTTAAATACACCTTAAATAAGTGATTGTCTAATGGATTTGTCTTGCATTACAGTTTATGAGATATATATCAATGGCACACAATTCACCCCATGGTATTCTCTCCAACCGCACAACTTACACCACACCGGGGGCAAGTTGTGCAACAAGACAACTTTTTTTCCAAAAGCTATATTTCTTCTACAGTTTATTCCAGATCCAAAGTTTTTATTGCCAGGGATGCACAACACCCTGAAATATATGTACATATTTGAGTTGGAGACTTTACTGTCAATGCCTTACTTTAAAGTCACTTTGAGTGAAAAGTTGCACAACTTAGGCCACTCTCCCCTATATTTTTTTTTCCTAAAAACAAAAAAAAATATGATATAATGGATGCAGATTGGATTTTTTTAAGTGGAATAACTAGAGTCAAGAGACATATAAATGATTTACACTAACATTTATTTTGATGCATGTTTAGTTTTTGCGCGTGCTCAGTTGCAAATAAATAGTTACACAGGAGACCCTAATGGCCACAAGAAGCCACTCCCAATTAACTGCCATAAAAACACTATACAATAATGTTTTTTTTTACCTTTTTTTATATAAACCATTTACCCATTTATAAACCATTGATTCATTGATTTTCATTGTTTTTAACTCTTTTCAGGCTAGTTTTTGTGATGAAATTACACTTTTATTATATAAAAATTATAATAACTGAACCCTTTTCATACAATAGATGCAAGGTGGACTTTTTTTGTGTGAATGTTTACGAGATAGGATCTATTAATGATCAACAAAAAGATTGACATTCTTGCATTTTTAGTTTTCTTGAGAAACAACAACATTTATATCACAAAAAACATAAATCGAACAGTAGAACAGGCTAGTACATATATTTATGCAGCTAAAAGGTGCTATTTTGGGGCTTTCAGGTGGCTTCTCACCCAGCATGCACAAAAGTTCACTGACACTCTCCCAAAACTGTGGCTGTGTCTTGATTCAGGGGTTGCAGCCTACGTAGGCTGCATTTGAAGACCGATTGCGTCATAGCGGCGCGCAAAGGTTGTCCCATTTGCAAGGCTCCTTGCAAGGCTCCTCATATGCAGCCGTGAAATGCAGCCTTCGTTTCACGGTTTTGAAGGCTGCATCAGATGTATCCTTCGTGGCCCAACATATCCCAAGATTCATTGCGTTTTTTTCAGAGATTGCATAAAATAAAATAAAAAATAACAAAACAGCAACGTGTTGCTCCATCTTCTTAACTTTTATCTTCCTTTCTTTTTTTCTTGTACTTTCTTTGTTTCTTTTCGTCTGGTAGGCAACTTCTTTTTCTTTTTTCCTCTGTTGACAAGGCTGTCTCCGTTGCTGCCTAGCAATCAGGGTTGCTAGGCAGCACAGGAGCGGCGAGTAGTCACGCAAGGTAACGGCTTGTTACGTAAACCGGAAATGCTCGTAAACGGAGACCTGCGGAGACCGTCTCATTTAACAAGGCTCGTTGGCCTTGGAATCGGCCTTAAAATCGGCCTTCATAGGCTATAGCCTTCATAGACCGCGTCCTACCAAGGAGGCGGTCTCTGTAATGGGACATAGCCAGTGTGTGTGTGTCTGTGTGTGTGTGTGTTAGTGTGTGTGTGTGTGTGTGTGTGTGTGTGTGTGAGTGAGTGAGTGAGTGAGTGAGTGAGTGAGTGAGTGAGTGAGTGAGTGAGTGAGTGAGTGAGTGATGAGTGAGTGAGTGAGTGAGTGAGTGAGTGAGTGAGTGAGTGAGTGAGTGAGTGAGTGATGAGTGAGTGAGTGAGTGAGTGTGTGGTGTGTGTGTGTGTGTGTGTGTGTGTGTGTGTGTGTGTGTGTGTGTGTGTGTGTGTGTGTGTGTGTGTGTGTGTGTGTGTGTGTGTGTGTGTGTGTGTGTGTGTGTGTGTGTGTGTGTGTGTGTGTGTGTGAGTGCGTTTGTGTGTGAGCATGAGTGAGTGAGTACACAGTTTTGGGAGTGTCAATGAACTTTTGTGCATGCTGGGTGAGCAGCCACCTGAAAGCCCCAAAATAGCACCTTTTAGCTGCATATATATAGAAGCACACAAAGACACACACATACGCACACACAATAATTTCACAACAAACACACAGACACAACCCTTAGGTGTCCATATGGATCCTAACCTTTCATGTGTTGCTCATTTGTTTTATGTATAGGTATGCAACTCTAAAAAATTACAAAAATTATAAAAAATCATGTTTTTTTCTTGTTTTGTTTTAGGGAGCATTTTGACTTATCAGTAAAAGCTGAAGTAAATGAGTAATTCAGATAAGTGGGGGTAAAAAGTGTAATGTTGGTGTCTTAAGTTTGGGATGCATGCCTAATAACCTCACACTTACATTTGTCTGTCAACAAGGCTATGGAAAAGATAGGTTTTTACCAATTTTAATGCTTTAAAATTGAGCAATTTTTTACATACAAGTTTGGGTGTTTGAAGTTTGGCTGTCTGTACACACACACACAAACCATAATTTCTCAATATCTACATATGCACCACACACTGGTATCCCTACCAACACATCAACACCATTTAGGTTGAAATATTTTTTTACATTGACCTTTGGGGGGCAACAATATTGCAGGACTGACAACCAGGAAAATAGCCTGTCATTCAACCCCATGCAAATTATACCTAAAGGGCACCACCTAGTAGTTGGGGTGAAAATCACAAATGTTGATGCCTTTTGGCAAGGATGAAAGCACAAAATAATAGAAAAATATATTTTATGCTGCTTTGTCAGCAGGATAACATTTGGAAAAATAGGCCGTTTTCAATGGGGGCCGAAAATGGTCTTAGGGTCTTCTGTGTAACAAAAAAATGTCCTGCCTTTATTATAGGTGCAGAAAATGGTCCCAGTGGTGCATGAGGATTAAATAAGTACATAGGGTGTTGATATACTTGCAAACTTTTAATACACTTCAAATATACTTTAAGTATAGAACAATACACTTTTTGTTCACTTGGGCATCCTGCAATAGATGTCATTAGTAGAGAAAATCACAAAGGAGTTGAAAAGTGTAAATACCGTTAGCGCGAGGCAGAGGAGGATGATGAAGGCTGGTGTCATGTCGGCAGTCGCTGCAGTCAGTCTGAGATGGGAAGGAGTTTACCTCTTATATTGATCACTGGGTGTGTCTCAACTCAATGCCTGTAACATGTAGCGCACGTCAGGCCTGCTTGGCTGGGTCCCTGAAAACCTGTTTGTAGACTCAGGAAAATGACAGAGTAACTAGCCTGTCCTGTTTATAAGAATGTAGAAGAACTACAAAAGGTACCCAACCTGTTTTTTCATGGGGTCCAAATACTTTTCACAACCACACCCACACAAGTAGCAGGTAGGCCTAGATGTGTTTTCCGTGAGCAGGAACGGCTCAGGAAATATAATCCAGCCAAAACTGTTTAATAACAAAACTATTAGCCGATTTAGCTATCGGCACTGGCAACGCACGTGGACATGTTTTTTTCTTTCTCATTTCCTGTAAGCGTTGGATCTCATGACGTTTTTCAAGTTAATTCAAAGAGTTCTTCATACTTGAGGATTGGTACCTGGGCCCCTGAAGACCTCAAGTCATGCAACCCCCCCCTCCCATTATCCATGCTTTACTCGTATCAATGCGTGTGAGTGCGCTCATCCCTCAATAAACACATACATGTATTTGTAGAGAGAATAACTATCTTATCAACCAGGGATTTGCAGGGACAGTTGGGGAGCAAGGGCTTATTATTTTACAATAGTAGCACATTTCTGACTTAGCCCAGCATACCAATTTATTTTGATTCCCACTCACACAATTGTTTAACAGATCAGCAGATCTCTACAAAATAATCAGTTCACACAGAGACATTGCTCTTCTTTAGGATTCACTAAAGCAAACTAAAAGTGTTTTCACAATTTGCACGTTTTCTATGCTACTAGTTTCTGGTATAAGATACATTTACACAAATTGACTGCACCAAATATTGCACTTTTTGGTATTTCTGCACATGACAATAAATCATTTGAAATCTTTTGGTGGTATTGTTGAAATAAATAACGCTTAAAAATTAACATCAACAACAAATTCTTCACACAAAAAAGAAAAAAAGGCGGTTCTCTACATGAATAACCAAACCAACATACCCTTCAAAACTATAAAGTTGGCCTATGTTTGGTTGCAACATAACGAATCAACACCAATCCACGATGTATTTAAAGGCCTCCGTGTTGCACCTCGTCTCACTCATGGTGTTAACGTGCGTTTACTGCTCATCTTCACTTCTCTCACTCACTTGCCACACACACTTTTCACGTTGTAAATTGCTGTACTTTTCAAATTATTGGCTTTTGTATACGTTTTAAACGAGGCTGCCCCATTGAATTATGGGTAACTAATGACGTGTAATATGGATTTATGAATTATTGAATTCTGTTATTTTTTAAACGTCACCTTTCACAATGGAACTCTTATTAAACTGCACTAGGAAATATTGGATGCAGTACCATTTCCCACCACAACAGTCAACGGGATGGTGGCGCTGTTTTACCATGTAGGATGCTGGCTATGGAGAGATTATTAGAGAGGCTCTTGTTTGTGCGTGAATGGACTATAGCGGGACACATATCGGGGGATTTCATGATGATTGTCATCAAGTAATTGCAGTAATGTGTGTATCCATCACTCTTACTGTACAAATGACCATTGAAATGGCATGTGACTATTCACACTCAGGATGTTAAACATGACACACGTCAAACAAACACCAATCCTAACAGTTATTTATATTTTTTTATGCAGGATGAGGGTGGAAAAGCAGCATCCATAGCATCCGACCATCTGAACTCCCGATCGGTCATGAAGCTGCAATAATGTCATTGAAACACTGAAAGTAGCCTACATTGCGCAGAGCACATTGATAATAGAACAGCATTGGCTAAAATTACAGCTAGATTAGATCAGATTAGACAACTTTATTGGTCCCAGGAAGGGTAATTAATTAGCTGTTTATCACATCCACAATCACACAAGGATTTCCTAAATGTTATATTACAAAAAAACAAGGCAAACGGGGTGAAGGGTGATGAACGAGTTACCATGCGTTTAGACGAAGGCGAGCACGCTGCTGTCTATGGACAGGTCAGCGATGTGATAGCCGAGCTGTAAATAAAGCGCTCCATCAACTAGGCCTACTGGACTGCTGTCGATAGTTGAGCCGTCTCTGAGCCGAACCCCCCGCTCACAGTCCTCTCCCCAGCAGAACGTCTCCACAGAGTGCCCGCTGCTCAGGACCGACAGCTGATAGCCTATTAAAACCCAGAGAAATGAATCTTAAGAGTGGAGAAAAACGAAACCTAAACACGGGAGAACGAAAAGGAACCACAACATGCCCGGTTGGTTCAATGGCATTTTAATTTAGGGATGGCAAATTAACTTGAAGTTGATCAACTTGATATTTCACCTGACTGGAAGCATTATATGAAGTTAAAACATTAAGCTCAGGAAATATTGTTTCAGATGATTTTTCTTTTATTGAATCTATTTCATTTAGGCCTAACCCTATGACAAGAATAAGAAGCATTAGACAGTACATTTACAGGCAATAAGAGAACATATGCAGCTGTTTAGTTGCAGCAGTTTGCATAACAAGAATATTGTTGAACCAGAACATGTGAACATCTCAGATTAAAAACTTGCTTTTAATGAAAATGTATTCTGCACTGACCCATATTGCAGCGACCAATGCCTTTTTATTCATCATTTATATAGGCCTATAGGCTATGTTGCAGTACATATTTTATTTTGCCTGGGGTATGGGAAATGTTAAGGCATATTTAGGCAATTATTTTTTTTAATGCGCAAATAAAAGGAGATCTGAAAGCTCTATTCATGATACGGCCAATAAAAATAAAGATTTTCATCACGTTTGATTTATAGTCAAATAGCCTACGAATTAGTTAGACAGAGAACTGAAAGAAGTCATCTCTGACCATGAAAGAAGAGAACCAACCAAGTCATACCCACTAAATGTAATAAAGTACAGGCTAAAACGGATGGGCGGAATATATTTCCTTGTCCTTTCCCCCATAATAATAGGCTATTTTCACCATTTCTTATTTCATGTATAACTGTGAAAGTTATAATCAAATATTTGTGAAGTGTTTAGGCACACGAAGTGAGACAACATTTGTGCAATCTGCTCAATCAATTAGGCCTATGTTGTTAAAAAAGGCCAGGATGCTAAAAAAAGAAAAAAAGGCCTAGGACTAATGGACTACAGCTCACAGATCCATGTGTCGTGACAGCCTATATTTTGAAAAAGCCAGAAGTATTATATTGAAGCATCCAAAAAAGCGATTGCATAATGATCGCACTTTGAGTATGAGAAAGCGCTATACAAATCCCATGTTTTATTATTATCACGTCATTTCAGTAGCCTATATGCTAATGTTTCCTGAACCACCAAGTTTGCTTTATTTATTAGTGAATATGGTCTTGTATAGGCTAATACATTTAAGATTAGGCTGTTAATGGTGGCAGGCCTAAGGTATTAGAAAATGATTGAATAACATTTAAAACATTTGACAAAAAACATCACACAAGTTCAAATGTATTGTGTTTGGAGAAGAAAAAGGCAGTTAGGCTAAATACAGTAAAGTGCTGTATTGAAATGTCTCATGATACCATTTGTATTCCGATTCATAAGAGAAAAATCTTCTGAAACAATATTACCTGAGCTTCATATTAAACCTTGTGCTTCCTGTCAGGTGAAATAGCAAGTTTATCAACTTCAAGTTTATCCATAACTCCTACCGAGGTCAGCACCAACAAAGGGCAAGTGTGGGCACAAATGTGCGTCTTGCCCACCCAATCAAAACTTAAGATTTTTTTTATTTTTTCAGCCAATTAAAGGTGAAGTAAGCGGTTTATTTATGTTAATATAAGTGTTAAATCGCTCTTTATTCATACAGTGATCACTTTCATAATGTGCGCGTTTCATAAAGCCGATTTCTCAGTCAGCTGCTCTGCATGTAATCGGCAAATAAACTTATTGGAGGATCCCAAATTTTTTATCCAATCACAAGAGAGAACGCTACAAACCGACACCCGTCTCACGCATGGTCTCACTGCCAGTGCACGCCAGAGCAACAGATGGTTGAATGTTTATGCACCTACAATGGCGGAGCAGGTAAAAATCCTTCCCTATGTCTGTTTTGATGGTTTTTATCATGTTTTATCACACTTATGGATCTGAGATGATGCTAGATAACTCGCTGCTTGAAGACTGCAGTGCATTAATGTGGTGACGTAGGGACGAGCGAGGGGACTGCTAACTGCAGTAACTATTAAAGTTAGCTAAAAGAACCATTCCGCTTACAGCTTACCTTTAAAATATGTGTATTTACTATATCAGGACCATTCCTAGCTTCTGATTGGGTGGGCACGGCGACAACCCGCTTCCAAATTCACCCATCATCTCTGGTCAACCGTCAATCACGTCTCTCCTTTTGCAAAGGCAGTTAGAACAATCAACAAAGTTGATTGTAGCGCCCAAAGAGGTTAATCTATTTGCTAGTGCGTGCATTTGTTTATGAAGCGAGTGAAAGAGACAGCAGGATGCATGGCCATCAGGTAATGTTGTAATATGTGACTATGTCAGATCAAATGGTAAATTGGTGAAAACAAAGTAAACTTTGATTTATAGTGTTCATAAACACAGGCTTTTCCCTGTCTGCCTGCAGTACATCGTTTGGTCAGAGTTTACAGGAAAACTGGACCTGAGCAAAGGCATCAATGATAACTATATAAAAATAGAGGTGTTTTCACTGATGGTCTCGTTTGCTGTTACAGGTCATTTATGATCATCAGAGGAAACATTTGACTGCTTCACAAACATTTAAAAGTTCCTCATGGTCACTTTAAATGAGCTTTTTTCTTGGAGCTTTCGGACACATCCCATGGTCTTCCTCAGAGGAATGAGTTATCTGTCCTGGAAATAGTTCGCTGGAAATGCCTGGTTTCCAAGGCAGGAATAAGTGTCTTTCTCAATTATTATAAATGATTTATAATATCTCAATCTTCAATAATTCACAACACATGAAGCTTCATTTTTCACTACGCTGTATTTAATGGTAATAGAGTATTTAGGTAAATGAAACAGGATGCTATAGTCTTACTTTGGTATTGTAAGAGCAAATTGTATCACTAAAATACATATTGCTGTTTCAAAGATAATATTTAGGGTGGTCGACCCTCAACTGCAGGGTCGGTGGTTAGATCCCCCTTCTCCCTGACCCTGCCACATGTCCAAGTGTCCCTGGGCAAGACGCTGAACCCTGCGTGGTAGCTGCTGCTATCGGTGTATGAATGTGTGAGTGTGCTATTGGTGTATGAATGTAAGTCACTTTGGATAAAAGTGTCTGCTAAATGACATTTTAATGTAATGTAATCTAACCTGGTCTGCATTAGTGTCCTTGGTGCATTTCATTTGTGTGTGAGAAACTAGCTTTGATTCCGTTTTCAGGACATGTATCAACTCACGGCAGGGCAAGTTGTATCCAAGGCTAACCTCTATCTCTCTTGATAGCTTTGAACTGTGTGACTGTACCTGTAAGACTAAGCACACTGTATGAGCTAGAATGACTCTATACTGTTATTCTACTTCATCACTTCATTAAATATACTAAAGACAATTCTTATTGAATGATAAGCAAAATGATTGGCAAAACAAAAAAAAGGTACATTTCAATGTAAATGTTACAATTAAATGTAGTAGTAGGTCTACATGAAATAGCATGTACTATTAAATCATAATCACTACTTTTAATATAACCACATGCACACCTCATTCATACACAGCTACAGTATAAGACCTGTGGCCCTTTCTGTTAAGGTAGTTGACATTGCGTAGATTTTGGATTAGCATATTTTTATTATCATTTGCACTCGCAACTTATTTTAATCTTTATTTGTTCTTCATATTTCATTGTGTTTGCATTCCACATATCTGCACTATTTTCCCTACTGTGTCCTGCAACTGTTTGTAACAACTTGCATCTGGGTAAATACAGTTCTATCTTATTATATCTATACTGTGATTATAACACCCTTTCCGAAAATGCATTTCTAAAAGGTTTTGTTTACTGTTGAAGAAGGTGAATTGAATGAGCCTATATTCTCTTGAATATATTTAATTGTTGTGTAGATACAAATAAATCAACTCTTTATTCATGACCTAATAATCATTATGCTTTTGTTTGAAGGCAGTCCCTGAACATTTCCGGTGTCTGTGTCGTGTGTCTCCGGCAGCTTGACAACAGAATGACTTAAAGGGATTAGTCTGAAGAGAGACGCTCGTGTCCAGTGAGCAGTAGCGCGTCCTCTTCTGGTTATATTGATGTCTAGACTAATGATGATGCATAATGATTTATGCGCCAATCCGCTAGTGTGTGTGCAGTGGCGTTTCCAGAAAATGCAGTTACTGGCTCAAAGTATTGACCAAACTTATACCCCAAAAATTACATTTACTTCAAAGTCCAACTGGGTAGCAAACAGCAGTCTGAACCTGATCAATCATTCATATCAAAATATATATCATGAAGGATTTTTTTTGAAAGAAGTGAATAACTTTGTACTTTGTCTCCTGATTACCATCTTAAACTAAAGACTCTTTCAGACCTATTCCACTGTCACACAGACATTCATCGGTAATAACGTCAGTTCATCCCTACTGAAAAATTATGGAAACACCCTCTCTGTGAAAGTGTGTGTGAAGGTCTATATGGGTGTGTTAGTATCAGCATCAAATAACAACATTTTTCCTGTTCCAGTCCAGATTCACTCTGATCCTGTGGAGCTTCTTCTTCCATGGGAGAGCAGTGAATGAATCTGATGGAGCTGCTGCTGAGTATTTACCTTTATAGAACACTATTCCCCATATTCCAGTTAAAGCCCTCAGAGCCCAGGACAGAAACCGGAACAATCGAACCTCTCTGGATTATCAGGTAGTGGTTGTTCCTCTCCTGATCTCAAACTGGTCAGATCTTCAGACATGAATAGTCTTAAATCAGCAGTGTTTGGGTCCAGAACCAGAGGAGTGTAGGAGACCATGTCCTTCATCTTGTTCCAGATGTTGAAGGTCAGGTTGCCCAGTGTGTTTGGCCTCGTCTATCAGAGCTCCTGAGAGCAGCTGTGGATCATCCAGCAGGGGGCGCTGCTTGACTCTTTCCACTGCAGCCTTGTAGTTGAGCAGGAAAGATACATCTACAGCTCTCAGCTGCTCCTCTGTGGCTCTGACTGTGTCTGAAAGAGCCATTAGTATCCAG
>CM047523.1:4654495-4709495 GCA_026122265.1 Ammodytes dubius | reverse complement strand
GACAATCACTTTAGGGTTGGTTATGGTTTTTTTCATTATGTGTTTTGAAGTGGTTTGGGTATTCTGATTTGACTGCACCCTCTTTAATGATGCTGTTAAGTATTTTCCATGTACCTTGTATATTGCTTTTTTGCTGATTTAATAATTTATTATAATATTCTTTCTTGTTGCATCTCATTATAGTCGTTAACTTATTTCTATATTTTTTATATTTATTTTCAGCTTCCTTTGTTCTATGTTTTATGTAATTTTTATATAATAAATTTTTCTTCTTACAGGCGTTTTCTAGTCCTCTGGTGATCCATGGCTTTTCTTTATATTTATGCTTCCTTTGAGTTTGAATCGGGCAATGATAATCATACAGGGTAGTGAGAGTGTACAGGAATTCATCGTAGGCTTTATTTGGATCATTATTTGAATATACGTTATACCAGCTTTGTACGTTTAGCGCCTCTGTGAGAGCATTAATAGCCTTCGGTGTTCTCAAGAGGGTCACTTTGTGGGTATCAATGTTTTTATGGGACTTGTTCTTGAAAAAGTCTTGTACTATTGTAAAAATTGGAAGGTGGTCACTGATGTCATTAATAAGTAGTCCACTTACAATTCTGTGTACCATGTTGTTGCTGAAAATATTGTCTATTAATGTTGCACTGCCGCTTGTTATTCTTGTTGGTTTTATGATGGTAGGAATTAGACATAGACTGTACATTATGTCCATAAAGTCTCTATTTGTTTTACAAAGTCAACGCACTACCGCGTGGACCCGGGAATCGGTGTCAAGCGTTTATGATTTATATCTATTTGACTGGAGCAGAATTGCCCTTATTGATGATGTTGAAATGGCTTGGTCATTTTTCCATGAGACCTTTCATGAAATTCTAAACAAACATGCTCCTATGCGGGAGTTTAGAATTAAGGGTCGGGATAACCCCTGGTTCACAGCTGATCTTTCTGTCCTGCTTCATGAACGTAATGCGGCCTGGGCAAAGGCAAGGAAGTCAGGTACTGAGGCTGACTGGCTTCTCTTTCGTCAGCTGAGAAACAAATTTACTTCTCTAGTCAGGAAAGCCAAATCTGAATATTATCTAACCATCACAACAGAAAATTTGAATGATCCGAGAAAATTCTGGAAAGCAATAAAATCATTATCTGCTTCTAAAAACTCATATGAATTACCTTCTTGTATAGTCAAAGACTCCATTACTGTTCATGATAAGGTTGAAATGTTAAACTGTTTTAATGAGCATTTTATTTCTTCTGGGTTTTTGTTCAATTCTGCCTCACATTCTGCAGTGAAATCTGTAAATTTGGGTAACAATGCTAGTGATGTACACCACATTTTTAATCTTACCCCTTTTACTGTTGCTGAGGTTCACAAAGCCTTAAAGCATTTGAACCCTAGAAAACCGTCTGGTCCGGATCACTTGGAACCAAGGTTTTTGAAATTAGCAGCAGACCTAATAGCTGAACCATTGACACATCTTTTTAATCTCTCATTGGCTTCAAACAAAATCCCTATGATCTGGAAGGCTGCTTATGTTCTACCCCTACTAAAAGGAGGGGATCCAAACATTTTAAATAATTACAGACCACTCTCAAACCTCTCAGTGTTATCAAAAGTCATGGAATCCCTGGTTAGTGAGCAGGTTAAAGATTATGTCCATACTCATCAAATATTATCTGTATATCAATCAGGGTTCCGAAAAAAATCATAGCACCACTACTGCTGCCATGAAAGTTTTAAATGACATCATAGAAGCTCTAGATAAAAAACAACATTGTGTATCTCTCTTTATTGATCTATCTAAAGCGTTTGACACTGTGGACCATCACATTCTGATACAGCAACTTATTAAGATTGGTTTCTCTGATCATACTGTGGGATGGTTTGTCAACTATCTCACTGACAGAACTCAGGCTACTCAGTTTGATGGATTTACTTCAGAGATGCTTACAGTGCGTAAGGGAGTTCCCCAGGGTTCAGTTCTGGGACCGCTATTATTTACTTTGTATATTAATAGCCTTGGACAAAATGTCCCAAATGCAGCTTTCCATTTCTATGCGGATGACAGTGTAATTTATTGTTGTGCATCCTCGCTCAGTAAGGCTTTTGTTTATATGCAAAGTGCTTTTGATCAAGTGCAGGCTCAGCTTTGTCAACTGAAGCTTGTTCTCAATGCTGATAAAACCAAACTTATGGTATTTTCAAATTCCAGAAAGATTGTGTTAAATCAGAAAATTTTAACTTCCCAAGGTAATGAAATTGAGGTTGTAACTACTTACAAATACTTGGGATTTATGATTGATGACCACATCTCGTTTAAAACCCACAT
Organism: Ammodytes dubius; assembly: GCA_026122265.1. Lineage (NCBI taxonomy): Eukaryota > Metazoa > Chordata > Actinopteri > Uranoscopiformes > Ammodytidae > Ammodytes > Ammodytes dubius. Next base: position 4,707,162 of record CM047523.1, on the reverse strand, counting down.
ACACAACCTGGTGAAAAAACTGAAACTAAAGTTAGGTTTTTACTTTAGGAATAAGTCATGTTTCTCTCTCGAGGCCAGACGACGATTAGTCGAAGCTACCTTCTTGCCGGTTCTTGATTATGGTGATCTGTTGTACATGAATGCATCAGCTCACTGTTTACATATGTTGGACACTATATACCATGGAGCCTTGAGGTTCATTACAAACAGCAGAGCCTTAACCCATCATTGTACACTGTACTCAAGAGTAAACTGGCCTTCTCTTTTTATGAGACGACTTAGTCACTTGTATGTTTTTATTTACAAGGCGATCTTAGGTAAACTCCCTTGTTATTTATCATCGTATATGTCCAGAAAATGTGTCCCCCATGCGTTAAGGTCTCAGGACATGGTGCTCATGACTGTTCCTCAAGCTCGTACAGAGCTGGGTAAGACAGCTTTTAAGTTTTTTTGCGCCGTCGTCATGGAATAACCTGCAAAAGCAGCTTAAGCTTCAGGACCTAGTAACTCTAAACGAATTTAAGGCTGTTGTTAAGAGTTTGAAGTTGGACTCCATCGGAAATTGTGAATGTTTTTAGTTAAGAATCTTATTTTTATGTTTTACAACTGTACTTAATATCGAACTTGTATTTTATATTGTGTTTTATGTGTAACTGTGTTCTGCTGTCCATCTTGGCCAGGTCTCTCTTGTAAAAGAGATTTTAATCTCAATGAGACTAACCTGGTTAAATAAAGGATAAATAAAAAAAAAAATCAAGCGGTGGCGTTTCACGCCCGGGTCATCGAAGGCCACTCATCTAATGCTGGGCTTACACTAGAGGACTTTTAAAAGACTTTGAAAAGACTGAAGACTGAAACCCTCTTACATCTAAAGACAATCAACTCACACATGAAGACAACTAGTCATTAGTTTTCAGTCACAGAGCAGCCTCTCAGCCTGGTTCTCCCGCCGAGGCTTCAAGGAAAGAGTGTCCGAAATAAGTCCCTGCACAGGCGGACACAGGTCGCAACTAATGCCGCTCCTCCAGCGTCGTGCTTGGTGCATGCGAGAGTGTGACAGTGTTTACGTCATTTCGCTTGAGCCAACCCCTTAAGACTAACGATAATATCAAACATGTTTGATAATGTCGTTACGTCAAGACTGGAAGAAGACTGGCTGAAACGACTCCTGTGATTTCAGTCCGACATTGGAATATTGTCTGGGACTGCGAATGTAAGCCCAGCATACATTACTTATTTGCGGCGAACATGCGGCGAACGCAGAAGATGAAAATATTGATCGCGCCGCGAGATTGCTCGGTGGTCTGCAAGACGAGATGGGCGTGTGGAGAGTGAGGACATTGGGCTTCCAATACATTCTGCAAATATGTGTATTTTGCATCTGTTGAGATGTTGGTTGTACTTTAGCCAAGGTAGCGCCGGTTAGCATAGTGAAACTCACCCAGCTGTGTGCTGTTCCGGAGGATAATATGAACCAAAACTTGACGGCAGTGTCCGTGTGGAATTCCAATATAGTAAAGCGAAGCACCGGTGTTGTCCTCCGCCAGACTGCGCACTTTCACTTTCAGGTAGGCTGATGTCTGCCTTTATTTTTGCAGCTGAGCACACACTGCTATTGTTATTGTGTTTAGTATGTTGCTGAATTGCTCTTTATGTGTGTGTTTGCGATCGGGGTGCGTCTTCATGCTGTTTTAATGCTATTTGTAACATGACTGCCGCTGGTTACACAGTGTACCTACATCTGTATTTTGGCACAGCTGGACCATGTTGTTGTTGTTGTTGCACCGTCAGTGTGACGGGTCTGATCTCAGAAACGGCGTCGGTGTCAGGCATTTGTGGCTCAATATGATCAAGCGGCGAGCCTCTCGCGTTCACGTGGCTGACCGCCGTAGGCAGCAAGTGCAGTGTGTTTGCAGCTTAAGGCTTGGCTCGGCTCTCCTTCCTCCTATATTTACTTCTCTGGGATTTAATTGATCTTTTTAATAAAAAACTCACCTTGGCTGTGTTGCGTGTCAACAAGTTACACAAGTAACAAGGATGCAGAACCCACAAACAGCTATCCTGAAATAAAGGAAAGAAAGATTAGACAGGAAGTGGGGAGGGTGGCTGGCATCTCCCTTAGAGATAGGGTGATAGGCTCAGTCGTCCTAGAGACACTCACAGTAGAGCAGCTGCTCCTTTGGTAGAACGGTACAGTTGAAGTAGCAAATAGAAAAATTACTTTAAAAAAATATATATTTAAAGATATATAAACAGACAGTGCTTTGTCTGCTCCTGAGATAGGCCTACAGACACAAAGAGCATATGGGAATAAAGATAAGTGGCATTTTTTTGAACAATTTGTTTTTTTATCACTGCAGTTTTATATTAATAATAAACTATATGTAATGGCAAACTGATCTAAATAATCAGTATGTTTACTTAAATACTTGTCTAAAGAATTAATGGGTTGTGACAATACAGATTTATTTTATCACTGGTCGTCATCTTTCCATCAATGCAAAGGCGAGGAAAATATGTCACAGACTGTAACACTAGTCTGCAATGTTTCGCCTAAATTTGAGCTATTTAATTTCTTAAAACGTGGCTGATAAAGTACAGAGCATATGTTACAGTTTTTACCTAATGCTTAAACACTAAAAGTGGTTGCTATGCCCAAAGCATCACAACCTCTAACTTTAGTCACCATGCCCTAAACACAAGCACCAACCCTACAAACACAATGAAGTGTGTTTGAAATTCTCCAACACACTTCTTGCAAAACACTACACACTGTTTTTCACATAAGACACATTGTTAAAAAATTAAATATCCTGTAATCATTGGGGAAACACATATATTTAAAATACAAAACACTATGAAAAAAAAACTAAAATTGGAAAAGCACACAGACTCACACACATGAAAAATAAAAAAAATAAATATATATACAGGTGAAACTCGAAAAATTAGAATATCGTGCAAAAGTTCATTTATTTCAGTAATTCAACCTAAATAGTGAAACTAATATATTATATAGACTCATTGCATTCAAAGTGAGATATTTCAAGCCTTTATTTGTTATAATTGTGATTATTATGGCTTACAGCTTATGAAAACCCCAAATTCAAAATCTCAGAAAATTAGAATATTACATAAAATCAATAAAAAAAGGATTTTAAATACAGAAATGTCGGCCCTCTAGAAAGTATAATCATGCATATGTACTAAGTACTTGGTTTGGGCCCCTTTTGCACATATTATTGCCTAAATGCGGTGTGGCATGGATGCTATCAGTCTGTGGCACTGCTGAGGTGTTATGGAAGCCCAGGTTGCTTTGATAGTGGCCTTCAGAGGGGTATACTACGAAGCAAACTCAACAGAGCCCGGCTCTCTTTTTTTGATCTGGTTCAACATAACACATACCCTCGCTCAGAGCTAACCGGTATCACGAAGGCAGTTATCAACCTCTTATGTTGAACGAGGGTTTCGGCTTCAGGCTCTGTGCGCGTCCCCATGAGAGGGGGCGTTTGACCGTCATTTGACTCTGCTTCCGCACAGACTGGACTGATCTTGTGCCGCTAACTTTACACAAACGGACTGATTGTGAGCAGCTGAGTAAAACAAAAGTGTGTCGCCAACTTCATTCAAGAGGAAGAGTTTGTCAGTCTGAATTATTACAGCAGAAAACAGAGAGCCGAAAAAAACTCTTACTGCAAATAGGCTAGGAGTGTGGAATGCTGCCAGCATGGAAATTATTTATTTATCTTGCCGATCGTTCTCGCGGTGCGAAACGTGACATTATAAAACAATGAAACGTTGAACTCGGATTTAAACACTATATCATTTAGCCTAATAGGCTATATATAGGCTACTTTGCTATATTTATAGCACTACGCCTATAGTCCCATACTTAAGAATGTAATTTAAGTCTGACACTGTCCCCAAATGAATAGCCTATGGAAAATCATTTAGTTTTGGGCCACATCATAATGAATACAATTTTGATTTAGACTATTAGCCTTTAATTTGAATCTTACAAATACCAATAGGCATACATTAAAAAACCTGTAGTCTGGATTTTTCGGACAAATATGACCTGTGAGAAGCTTAACCTGCGAGTCTGCAACGATGTCCGAACTGTAACAGCTGTCACCTGTCACGTCCCAACTGTAATCGCTATTTATGAAAAGAAAGCCCACAGTGAAATAATGTTGCAAACTGTGATTTTATAGAACGCTTTGTTAAGAGCCAGTGTGTGTAGATCGCCAGGTAAAATCATTTGAGGTGAGAGCATAGAGTGGCGCTGCATACAGTATAGGTGTGGGCTATTTTACATTTTCAATAACTGTATGCATGTGGCAAAAAGCCCCAGCGCGATGTTACAGTTCACTCTGCTGTAAGCCTAATGTCACGGCTTCGTTTCGTTCATTAACCTACTGATCAATAAGTTTAGATGTAACAGTTTCCTCAGTGAGAATGTAGCGCTCAGACAATATTGTCAGGTCCGCGGGATTTCTAAATGTGTAGTTTCCTTGAAGGGCAGCGCTCTAAGAGCCGAATTTAAGCTCAAACTCTGAAACAAAAACTGCTCTGAGCAGGTTAGCCGTGCAGCCTCTGTTACCACGGTGATCTAGCTAGGTAGAAAGAGAGCCACCTTTCGTGATACTGAAAACTCTGGCTTTAGACCGCTTTAGACTCAACAGACCTCGCTCAGCCCTTAATCTCGCTTCGTAGTATACCCCTCAGCTCGTCTGTATTGTTGGGTCTGGTGTGTATCATCTTCCTCTTGATAATAGTCCATAGTTTCTCTATTGGGTTCAGGTCAGGAGAGTTGTCTGGCCAATCAACACAGTAATACCATGGTCAGTCAACCAGTTACCTGTGGTTTTGGCACTGTGGACAGGTGTCAAGTCTTGCTGGAAAAAGTAATTCAGCATCTCCATAAAGCTTGTCAACAGACAGGAAATATGAAGTGCTCTAAAATATCCTGGTAGACGGCTGTGGTGACTTTAGACTTGATAACACAGTGGACCAACACCATCAGATGACATGGTGCCTCAAATCATCACTGACTGTTGAAACTTGACAGTGGTCTTCAAGCCCCTTGGATTTTCTGCCCCTCCACTCTTCCTCTAGACTGTGGGACCTTGATTTCCAAATGAAACGCAACATTTAATTTGGATCAGTGATGATTTGAGGTATCATGTCATCTGCTGCTGTTAGTCCACTGTGTTATCAAGTCCAAAGTCACCGCAGCCATCTACCAGAAGATTTTAGAGCACTTCATGCTTCTGTCTGTTGACAAGCTTTATGGAGATGACAATTTCCATTTCCAGCTAGACTTGGCACCTGCCCACAGTACCATAAACCACTGGTAACTGGTTGACTGACCATGGTATTACTCTGCATGAATGGCCAAACAACTCTCCTGACCTGAACTCCATAGAGAAACTATGGACTATTGTCAAGAGGAAGATGATACACACCAGACCCAACAATACAGACGAGCTGAAGGCTACATCAAAGCAACCTGGGCTTCCATAACACCTCAGCAGTGCCACAGGCTGATAGCATCCATGCCACGCCGCATTTAGGCAATAATTCATGCAAAAGGGGCCCAAACCAAGTACTTAGTACATATGCATGATTATACTTTCTAGAGGGCTGACATTTCTGTATTTAAAGCTCCCATATTATACACTTTTCGGTACTATTATACACCATAATATATGGTCTTAGTGGTCCCTAATACGTTTTTCTTTAATTGTTTGCTGAAAAAAACTTTCAGATAATTTATTGTACTATGCTGAAGTTCAGCTAATCTCACAATGGCCTATTTTTTAAAAAGAGCTGCAGCTCCCCTCGTAAATATACAATCTTTGCGCTGCCCCCGCCCCCTGTCCGGAAGTGAAGCCAGATACGCCTCGCCCTCTGTCTGTCAGGGCCGTGGACCAATAAGAAATAGGGGTGTGGGCTACACAGTGGAAGCTTCTGGTTTTCCAGTTTGTGAGGTCAGAAAAGGGGAAAATTCTGACTGGAGTATATTGGGGGGGAGGGGTGGGGGTTTCAGAAAAGGGGAGAGTGAGAACAGGAGAGATTGTTATTTTTTAAAACATTTTGGCAGTCTCTAGGCACACCGTGGACCCATGGATATGTTAGAACACATTTAAAAAGTGCATTTAGCATAATATGTGACCTTTAAAATCCTTTTTTTATTGGTCTTATGTAATATTCTAATTTTCTGATATTTTGAATTTGGGGTTTTTATAAACTGTAAGCCATAATAATCACAATTAAAAAAAAAAATAAAGGCTTCACATATCTCACTTTGCATGTAATGAGTCTGTATAAGATATTATTTTCACCTATAAAGTTGAATTACTGAAATAAATGAACTTTTGCACGATATTCTAATTTTTCGAGTTTCACCTGTATAATACCAATCAGTGTGAGCCTCAGCACTACAAATAGACCTCAGGTGAGCTCAGAGATTCCAGCCCAACAACACAATAGCTATGTAATTAGGTCATTTGGACTGGATATCAGGAATATTTTCACTGTTGCTTCTCAAAGGATGACATTGCATGTCATGTCGATGAGGCGATGTGGCCAGACGCAAACGGGAGGCGGTATACAAAGGATTCATAATCCACTCGCCTCATTCCTTACAACATGAAGTTCAGGTGTGAGTTGCTTGTCTTTAGATGTGGCAGGGTGTCAGTCTTCAGTCTTTTTCAAAGTCGTTTATTAAAAGTCCTCTAGTTTGAGCCCAGCATTAGTAAAAGTAAGACAAACTCCGCTCATCTCACCTTAAACTAAAACGATCTCTCAACATTAGTTAACAAACCACAACAATCACGGTGAGGTTTTGAAACGTTACCAACCTGATAAATAAAGATGAGACGGCGACGAGGCTTGTAGGCTGCAGAATCGTCCAATGCTAAAACACCGCGCATGCGCAGCTCCTAACCAAACATTCTTCTTCTCCTTAAACTTCCGGCAGTGTAGACGTTGCTGAGTGCATTACTACCACCCACTGTTCGAAGTCAACAATGCAGGTGAATGGGGTAACATTTCAACAAATGCTGGGCTCTTCTTCTTCTTCTTCTTGTATATTGGCCGTTTCTCAATACCAAGTACACAAAGTACGGACTTGCGGACTTGGAAGTTCGAACTTGCAAGTCCGGACTTCTAAGTACAAACTTCCGAGAACGGGAGCACGCACCTGCAATTGGAACGGCAGGGGACTCGATGGCGTCATCACCTCGGCTCGTTAACTGTGCTACAGAGCTGGGATGCGGTGAAGACGAGCCCTCCTCAGTTGTCTATCTCACGTCGTCTGTGTTTTATTGTTATGGCTTGTTTTTAACCTTTCAATTTATCGTTTAATATTGATAAATACACTTGACTGTAATGAGTGAATTATCATTTTACCACATGGTGGAAAGTTGAAGCCCCTTAAAGCTACACACAACATATATAACAGGCTAAAATGTTTTAAAAAAACCTAGGCATGTAATAATTCATAGGCCCTTTACTGATCAAACAAGTAAAATGTTTAAAATGATTTTTTAATTCTGATAGACTTTAACACTTCTTAGCAGACAATACATATTAAATACATAATTGCAATTGATTGTACTAAAAATAAACAAATACGCATGGCATATACTGGTATATCTATCTATCAATAGTAAATATATATAGCGCCGGAAAAAATTAAGAGACCAGTCCGGATTTTTCTTAAAATTTCTTATCTCTAAATTACTTGTTGTTGAAATGTTGTCAGTACTTTATAGTATAAAATCAAAATGTTCATTTTAAGCCAAACATATGCCTCTTAAAAATAAAACAAGAGACACTGAACATTTGGAGTGGTCTCTTAATTTTTTTCCAGGGCTATATATACACACACACACACACACACACACACACACAATAAACATAAATAATATAAATAGTAAATAACTGAATCAACGATGTTAAAAATATATTTATTATTATTTTTAGAAGCAGCTCACAGCTGTACACAAAGCTCAACACCCCAGTGCCTATCCTGGCTGTCTTCTTTTCTGGAGGGGGACCTGAAGCCAGCCTTCAGGCTCTCCAGGGATAGCTTCGACAGGCTACTCCCATCAGCACCTCGACCTCATGGCTCCATCCATGGGCTTTCTTCTGGCCGGGGCAGCAAGGCCAGCAGCTTCCCAAATTCAAGCTGGCCTGTGGTGTGTTGTGCAGGGTGACGGTCCATGGCGTGGTGGAGGCCATCCTCCATCGGGTCATCCATTTCCCCAAGCCAGAGGAGATGGAGGAGGTGGGGGCAGGCTTTGCTCGGCCTTCAGATCTGCTGCCGGGGCATTGATGGGTGCCATGTCAGAGTTCTGCCACCTGCAGAACAGAAGAAAAGCTACTTTAACAGGAAGCTCTTCACTTCCATCATCCTGCAGGGTATCTGTGATGCTAAGAGCAAATGTATAGACATTTACATCGGGAACCCGGGGTCGGTGCATGATGCTCTCGTGCTCCGGCGTTCCCCGTTCTACAATTAGGCCCTGTACCCACCTACTTCTTGCTGGGTGATGGAGGGTACTCCTGCCTGCAGCGTCCCGTGGCCATCATTAGGCTCTACCGCCACCCATCCATGTGAATTTTGATTACCAGGTCATATTGAAGCCCGGTACAAAAGGCCAGAGGGCGCAACATTGTGGAGAGGTCGTTTGGGATCATCAGAACATGCTGGTAGGCCATCTTCCTTAGGTCTCTGGAGATAATAATAAGAACATGGTTTGTAAATATTCCTAGCTTTGTAAATAAATGTACATATTTGTAATGACATGTTTTATTCTCCTCTGTGTACAGTTTTTAATATTTAAATTAGCTGATTTTAACTTGCTTGGCATGTTGAGTTTAACCATGTTTGAAGTCTATAAATGAGTCAACTTTCAGCAGACATCTTCTGTTTTTTATGCTAAATAAAGTAGCGATTTTCTTCTTGAAACTCTTGCCTCCTGAAGTCCATTTGTAACTGAATTTGCCAGTATACATGTGAATGTAAAATATAAAAAACACTGTTGCTATCAAAACAATTTGCTCAAAAAACATAGCTAGTATAATAAAGTATACATAAAAAACATAGGGTGAGGACAGTATTTGCAATTACAACTTATGTAATATATTAACATATCAAGCCAATACATTTGACCAATACATGATACCATTCAAATGTAGAGCCTTAGCATTGATTTGTGATTTCAATCACAGGGAACCCCTGCTTTGATTTGACAACAATATTATCTATTAACATGTGTCAGAAATAGGAGATAAATGCGATGGACCTTAGGTATCCCAGGTTAAGCAGTGTCCCACATTAGGGCAATTCACCATACGGTTATGAACCACAACTTTGCACCCCCAAACGGGACTAGCTGTCCCTGTCCCAGGGGGAAGCTAGAAGTCCCCCGGGGCAAGCTAGCTGTCCCGCGGGGGAAGCTAGAAATCCCCCGGGGCAAGCTAGCTGTCCCGCGGGGGAAGCTAGAAATCCCCCCCCGGACAGCTGGGCAAGCTAGCAGTCGGACGTTTACGGAGCTAAGTAGGATTTGACAGGTTGGAGAATTAAATGATCATCTAATAAAAACTTCAAAACAACATACCGGTATTCTGAAACAAAAGTAGTATTTATAAAACAGTAATAATTATGCTTACAGTTGTGGGTTTCTCCGCCTCCTTGCTCTGCTACTACGCTGCGAAATGCATTCTGGGATATCTAACAGCCCCAAGTCCGCACAAGTCACCACCGATGCATCCTCGATAGAATGGCCAGTTGAAGAACACATCAAGAACACTTCCGGGTACTTGACTTGATGCGAACTTTGAATTGGAACAGTACTTGGGCTACGGTTGATGACGTTTTACGAGAACGCAAGTTCACAAGTACAGAAAAGAACGCGATTTGAGAAACGGCCATTGTTTTTTGGCGGTTGGCAAACAACTTTTAGATGCATTACCGCCATCTACTGGTAAGGAGTGTGGTGTAATTGACAACCTCGCTTCAAAAAATAAATAAATAAATAAAATAAAATAAAAAAATATATATTAATAATACTACTTCAAATACGAAGCTATATTTTCAAAAACAAATTGGTAACCCTAAGAAAATGAAATAGAACTTGATGACATTTTTTGGACTTCTTTTGTAAAATATCTATTAAATCAAAACGTACTTTTTCTTTTCTGAATTTTTCCCTCATCTGCCTTCTGTCTTCCTCATACCTCACACACTGCATTACTACATGTTCTACTGTTTCTTCTTGCCCACACTCACATCTGCCTGTCTCGTGTTTTCCAATTAAAAACAGTGTACTGTTCAGACCAGTGTGCCCAAACCTCAGTCGTGATAGGACCGACTCCTCTCTTCTGTTCTTACCTCCACATCTCATTTCTCCCACTTGCCTTTGGATTCTGTAAAACCATCTTCCTTTCCGCTCTTCCTCCCACTGCTTTTGCCATTTCCTCATCAGTGCTTGCTTAATAATGCCTTTAATTTCAGTTTTACCTATATTTATACTTATATCAATTGTGCTTTTTCTGGTAGCATCTTTTGCCAGCTTATCTGCCATTTCATTTCCTCTTATCCCAATGTGCGCTGGAACCCATAACAAAACCACTATAAGCCCCATCATTTGTATTCTGTATAACGTTTGTTGAACCTCAATCAGAATATCTGGTCTGCTTTCGGAGCAGTTGTATTGTAGGCTTTTTAATGCTGAACTGGAGTCTGAGCAAATAACTGCTCTTAATGGCCTGTTGTCCTCCACTGTACTGCCAACAGTATTGCCAGCAGTTCCCCTGTATATACTGAAAGCTCATTATTAACCCTCTTCCCTATTTCCACTTGAAATTCTGGTACACTAAAAGCTACCCCTACTTTACTACCCGAGTCCTTCGATGCATCTGTATAAATTTGAACATAGTTATAGAATTTGTCTATGTACTCCTGTATTAATTGTTTATTTCTGCTTTTGTTCTCTAATAATGACACATCAACTGTAGCATCTGGCAAAATCCACGGCGGAATTATAGGCATTGGTACTGTATGAACTATATTTAATTTATCTATTCTACATTCTACTGCCCTCTGGTTCGCTGTCCAACCAAAACTTTTTGTTTCCCTTTTCTCCTTTTCCCAACACGGTATTAAAGTGCTTTGTGCTGGATGATCCTGACTATGGCCCCGAAGGTTAATCCAGTAGTTCAAAGTCAGCTGTTCCCTTCTCAACTCTAGAGGCATCTCCCCCATCTCTACCTGTAGTGCTGCTGTTGGCGTTGTTTTTATTGCACCTGTACACACCCTCAAAGCCTGATACTGTATATTATCTATTTTTTTTAGAGATGTATTTGCAGCTGACCCATACACTACACACCCATAGTCTAACACCGATCTGACTAACCCAGTGTATATAGCCTTTAACGCTATTCTGTCTGCCCCCCACTCATATCCAACTAAACACCTCATTACATTAAGTATTTTTTTGCACCTGTCCACAACCTTCTTAATATGTACAGCCCATGTAATCCTCTCGTCAAACCATATACCTAAGAATTTATATTGCTTTACTCTCTCCAACTCCTGTTTATATATTTTTAATTTAACCTCGCTCCCAATTTTCTTCCTAGTAAAAAACATTATCTTTGTCTTTTCCACAGAAAATTTGAAACCCCATTTATATGACCACTCTTCTACCCTTGTTATAGCCCTCTGCAATCTCTGCACTATGAAGCTCACATTCCTTCCACTTTTCCATATTGCTCCATCATCTGCAAAAAGTGAAACTCCCATCTCATTCACTATCTCTTCATATACATCATTTATCATTAAAGAGAATAATAGAGGACTTATAATACTCCCTTGAGGTGTTCCATTTTCAATCCCAAATTTTCCTGATAATTGATTCCCGACTCGTATCTGTATTACCCTCCCACCTAAAAAATCCTTAATCCATTTATACATTCGACCTTTAATACCCAATTTACCAAGCTTTACTAATAGTCCTTCTCCCCACATCATGTCATACGCTTTCTCAATATCGAAAAACACAGCCACTACACTTTCTCTGTTTATTTGTGCCTTCCTTATATCATGTTCTAAACATACTGCTGGATCCATTGTGTTTCTACCCTTCCTAAAACCACTCTGGTACTTACATAAATATCCTTTGCTTTCTACATAATACGTTAACCTTTCATTAACCATTTTCTCCATTACTTTACACATGTTGGATGTTAGAGCAATGGGTCTATAATTCCCTGGATTTGTCAAATCCTTCCCTGGTTTCCCTATTGGAATTACAACTGCCTCCTTCCAGCTTAACGGTAGTTTTCCACCCTCCCATACTTTATTAAATAATTTCAAAATAATCTCTTTAGCTGAATCGCTTAAATGTTTTAACATTATGTAACATACTTGATCTTTACCTGGCGCTGACATCTTGGTTTTATTAAGAGCTCGGTTCAGTTCTATCTTTGTAAATGGTTTATTAAGTAAATCATTAATATCTTCCTCCTGTTCTAATAACTCTTCATTCTCTGCAATTGTATTTTCCCTTCCTGTCCTTCCTTTTTCACTAATATTATCTGAACTGTGAATTTTAACAAAAGTTTTAGCTAACATTTCTGCTTTCTCTTCATCTTTCACTGCTGTTATCTCCCCATTCGATAAGATTGGATACCCATACTCTCTTTTAATGCCATTCATTTTCCTAATCATACCCCACACTTTACCTATTTTGGTCTCCCTTCCCACCGAGTTACAAAATGACCTCCAATATTCCCTTTTTGCATTTTTAATTACTCTTCTTACACTTGCTTGCTTCTTTTTGTACTCAATAAGATTCTGAAAACTGTGATTTTGTTTCAACATTTTAAATGCTTTATTTCGAGTCTTAATTACTTTATCACACTCCCTCGTCCACCATGGAACACTTCTCTTGTTGTCCTTACCTCCTTTCTTCTTAATGGATTCCTTTGCTGCCTCTACAATAGAGTCACAAACAGAACGATTAAACTTATCTATATCTTCATCCCCTGCTATTTTACACATACTTTTATCACTAACCATTTTAAATTTCCCCCAATTAGCTCCACTAAACGACCATCTCTGCACTCCCTCTGTATTATTGTCCTCTATACTCACTCCTACTTTTATTACTACCGGATAATGGTCACTTCCTACCGTCGTTTTTTTAATTACTTCCCATTCACATACCCCTGCCAATGAGTCTGACACAAGTGACAGGTCAATGGCTGATTCCGAACCTGTCCTGCTGTTAAATCTTGTCCCACTTCCATCATTAAGACACACAAGGTTATAACTCTCCATTAACTCTTCTATCACCAGCCCATTATCATCATTATACTCATCCCACAATGTGCTATGCGCATTAAAATCTCCACAACATATAACTTTCCCTCCTAAAAACACAACAAGTTCATTCATACCCTCTATAGAAAGTTTTTTACATGGATTATGATAGTTAACAATTTTAACCTTACCTTCTTTTGTCCACACTTCAACTACTAAGAATTCTAAATCTTTGCCTTTCCCCAACAGCCTATACTGTAAACCTTGCTTTATAAATATCACACACCCCCCTCCACTACCCTCCCCCCTATCTCTACGTATACTCACATACTCTTTAATAACAAAATCTAAGTTTGATTTAAGCCATGATTCTTGAATGCAAATCACTTCTGGTTTGTTCTTCCAATCTCTTAAAAATCCTTTAAACTCCTGCCCATTCGCTATCAAGCTTCTCGCATTCCATTGCAAGACAATCAAGTTGTCTTGTTGTCACCCGACCCTCCCTGCCTTCCTTCTGCCTCAAGCTTCCTGCTGATACCCTCCCATGACACATCTCTTAGTCCCAAAAACTTCTCGGCTCCCTTCACAATGATTTTAATTTTTTCGGTTTTTTGTTTGACCTGATCCGTGCAGTTAATTACATATGCAATAAAAACAATAACCTGTTCAGCTGTCAGTTGTTCTGTCTGATTTTTAGCTGCTTGCCTTTCCTCTCCTCTTGCCCCCTGCTGCCGCTCTCTTCCATTACTCTCATCTCTTTCCCTTTGTCCCTGCACCTTCCTTACTGCCTCAGAATAGCTTATGTTACTTGTTGTTTTTACCTGCTGGATCTCCACCGCCCTCTTCCTTACTTCACATCCCCCATATGTTACCCTGTGCCGCCCCCCGCAATTGCAACATTTGTCCTGATTACTATCTTTGCACTCCTCATATCGGTGGTCTCCTCCACAATTTGGGCATTTCTGTTTCCCTTTACACACGGCTGCTATATGTCCATACCGCTGGCATCTATAACAACGCAGCGGTGGCGGGACATATGCCCTTACAGGAAAGCTCATGCATCCAATTCTTATTTTGTCTGGGATTGCAGCACCCTGAAATTCCAGGAGCACAGACAAACTCTCCTCCCTCCTCCCATCCACTGTCCTCATCAGCCTCTTAGCTCCACTCACCATGCCACCAATAATTCCACGTTTTAGTTTATCCAGATCTTCCTCCACTGGTATACCTGTTATGACTCCCTTCGTCACACTATTCTCACCAATAATCCTTCTATCCATGACAGTTTTCCTGCAGAAACTTTTGATTTTTAAAGCCTTATTTTTCTGCTCCTCTGTCCTACAAATTATTAGCAGGTCTCCCCCTCTCAATACTTTCGCACTTTCCACCTCCCCTATCCTCTCTTTTAGCTCCCGTGATATTGCTATAGGGCTTAGATTTACCTCCTCGTCTTCCTTTCGGAATTTAAGAATAACTTTAAATTCCTCCCTCACAACCTTCTTCCTCACAGTTCTGTCGTCTTCTGAACTGTTCCCTTCCAAATCCCTTTTACTACTTTGGCTTAGCTCGGCTTGGCTTGTACCTCCCTGTCCTAACTTCCTTGCCGCTCTAGACCCTGGAGTCCAGTCAGAAAACTCCATTTCATCCTGCTCTTCCTCGTCCTCACCTCCTACCTGGGATGCCATTCACACCAGTCACAAACCAGTTTATGCCAACCGCCAATCCAAATTATCCGAAATCGCTACCAAATTCCACTTCAAAACAACTTATTCAAAGTGAAACAAACAATTCCAAATGCTGGGCTTACACTAGAGGACCAATAAAAGACTTTGAAAAGACTGAAACCCTCTTTCATCTAAAGACAATCAACTCACACCTCAAGACAAAGTCATTAGTTTTCAGTCACAGAGTGAGATTTCTCATATTGCAAGACTACAACTACACTGCATTCCAAATTATAAGGCAAATTAGATTTTCCCATATTTTCCTAAATAGTCGATGCAAATCACAGTCAGTAGGCTATAAATAAAGTCATCAACCGTTAGAGCAGTGATTTTCAACCTTTTTTGAGCCGCGGCACATTTTTTACATTTACAAAATCCTGGGGCACACCATCCCAAAATGACACTCTTACACAGTACATATAATACATATAGTTAATAATATAGTTTCTAAATGTATTTATACTCACTCAGTGTGAAACCTGGGCCTGTTTCGATGAACACAAAATGGATATCCTGGCAGGAATGGTAGAAAGACCGGGATTTTTACCCATTTTCACCTCAACCCCTTCTACACCTGAGCCCTGAGCTTTTTCCTTCTCTATCTCTGCTGACTCCTCTATAAGGAAAATAGTTATTGGCCCAAAATTAACTAGTAGTAGCTAGATGACATAATCAACTAATGCTGGGCTTACACTAGAGGACTTTTAAAAGACTTTGAAAAGACTGAAGACTGAAACTCTTACATCTAAAGACAATCAACTCACACCTGAAGACCACTAGTCATTAGTTTTCAGTCACAGAGTGTGATTTTGAAAAGACAGGGGTCTCATATTGCAAGATTACAACTAGATTCCTTTTGAGATTAATATCATAACCGCAAACGCGATTGTGATTATTTAATTAAAAACAAGTTAATTCAATATTCCGAGCGGGGAACTTCCTTTAGTTATTTGACCAGCTTTATTTGCTGATCTCATACCCCAATAACTTTAACTCCTAACCCAGTATTTGACGGTAGAGTGTTCAGGTTGCGCGGCTGTCAGCCTGGTTCTCCACCGAGGCTTCTATGAAAAAGTATCCGAAATAAGTGCCTCACCAGGCGGACACAGGTCGCGACTAATGCCGCTCCTCCTGTGTCGTGCTTGGTGCATGCGAGAGTGTGACATTTCACTTGAGCCAACCCCCTAAGACTAGCGATAATATCAAACATGTTTGATAATCAAGACGGGTTGAAGACTGGCTGAAATCGGGTCGGAAGACCACCATACACCAGACGACTGAGATTATGTGCGCGCGCCACAACTCCAGCACGACTCCCGTGATTTCAGTCCGACATTGGAAGATTGTCTGCGACTGTCAAATCGCGTGAAAAGTCGTGTAGTGTAAGCCCAGCATAATTTGCATAATATGCAATTCTGAAAGAGGCTAAATGAATAGAAAATGCTGACTAGGTAGTAGGCCTATACAAATTACCTAGGCCTCTTTACATATTTACAAACTAACT
This sequence comes from Ammodytes dubius, assembly GCA_026122265.1. Classification (NCBI taxonomy): domain Eukaryota; kingdom Metazoa; phylum Chordata; class Actinopteri; order Uranoscopiformes; family Ammodytidae; genus Ammodytes; species Ammodytes dubius. The sequence goes on along the minus strand of CM047523.1, from coordinate 4,690,595 downwards.
TTAAAAACTTTGTTAGTTGCCATAACTAAAGTTTAGATTTTTTTTTATAGATATGCAGTTGCCAATTGAATGTGGACCTATAAAACTATTTAGGCTACGTGTTTTCAAACGTCACCTGGCAGCTCTTGCTCAGAGCGACACGGTGTTGTCTGTCTGTTGGCTGCTAGCAGGGGGCTGTTATCAGAAACACACACCGTGTGAGTGACGGCTGTCAGCGGTTAGGAGGAGGAGACAGCAGCCGTTGCTAGTACTCGGTGTTGAGCATAATACTGATATTGTGCAAAGCCATGTTAAATAGCCTACTCAGGGACGTCATTACGTCAGCGTGCGTGCCTGCGTGCACTGCTAATGTCATGTGAGCATGCGCAGAATAAACGGTCAGTTGAATCCCAGACCAAAGTAATGATGGCGGCTGTGTGTTTTCTCTCCGTGAATATTAGCCACTAGATGGTGTTAGCTAGCCACTTTGGATGACTGTAACTACGCGATAGACTGCTGCAAGAATGTCTAACGTAACAGGTTATGGGCCCAGTCATGCAGGCCAAAGGTGGTTTAGACTTTTATTCGACGGCGACGAGAAAAAACTACGAGCTATGGGAAACGAGGTTCCTCGCGCACATGGAGTTGCGCGGCCTCAGAGAAGTCATCACGGAGGACCCGCAGATAGACGGGGAAGATGAAGCAGCCCTCGCGGAAGACGAGACCAAGAACGGTGAGGCATATGCAGAGCTGGTGCAATGTCTAGACAACAAGAGTTTGTCATTGGTAATGAGGGACGCGAAACGTGATGGAAGAAGAGCAATGGAGATTCTTCGCGAGCACTACGCGGGAAAGGACAAACCGCGCGTCGTGAGTTTGTACTGTGAACTTTCCTCGCTCCATAAGGCCAGCAATGAAACGGTAACTGATTACATTATTCGAGCAGAGACTATATTCACGTCATTGAGAAGAGCAGACGAGCATATTAGTGATGGGCTTCAGATAGCGATGGTAGTTAAGGGGCTACCTGATTCCTATAAGCCATTCGTCGTGCACATCACCCAGACAAATGACAGTGTAACGTTCATCAAGTTTAAAACAAAACTCCGAAGTTATGAGAGCACTGAAAAATATGGGAAGAGTGACGAAAATGTAGAAGAGGACAATGTGATGAAGACTAGCGGGGCAACATGGGCACGTGGAAGAGGAAGAGGAAAGAAAATAAACCTGGCTGATGTCGAGTGTTATACATGTGGTAAAAAGGGCCACATGGCAAGGGCATGTCATGATGGATTACAAGCCAGAAGGGAAGAACGAAAATGGGACACACCACAGCGAGGCAGAGGGCGCGGCCGAGGACGAGACCGTGAGTATCTAAAGAAAGCTGATGGAGAAACGGAGGCAGAGCCTACATCGTTCTGTTTCATTAAAATAAGTGACTGTCCGACAAAAAGAGGAAACAAGAAGGGTCTCATGGTCGACTGCGGCGCCACAACACACATGATCAACGACCCCAACAAGTTCATGACGGTTGATGAGAGCTTCAGACCAGAAGGCCACACGATCGAGCTTGCTGATGGAACCAAGGTGAGCGGGATGGCGAAGATGAGGGGAGACGCCGAAGTCTACTTGCTGGACAGCGAGGGACGACAAGTGAAAACGAGGCTCAAGCAAGCTCTCTACATCCCATCTTTTCCTCAGAACATTTTTTCAGTCAAAGCAGCGACAGCAAACGGAGCCGAGGTCCGTTCAAAGAACAATGATGACTGGCTGATCCACAAAGATGGTACCAAGTTCAAAATGGATGTGTATGGTAGGCTGTATTACCTTAGCACAGTAGAACATGAAAACAGTGATGAAGTGAACGGGTGTTATGACATTAAAACGTGGCATAAGATACTTGGTCATTGTAATTTTGATGATGTTTCAAAATTAGAAAAGGTGGTAGAAGGGATGGTCATTAAAGGGAAACATGACAAGTCCAATACAAATTGTGAAACTTGCACACAGGGCAAATTTACACAAAACAGAAATAGACAAGCAGACGCTAAAGCTACAACTGTACTGGAATTAGTACATACAGACCTATGCGGTCCAATAGAACCAGCAGATAAAGATGGGTTCAGATATGCTATAGCATTTACTGATGATCACAGTGGGATGATTTTTCCATACTTTATCAAAGCAAAGAGTGACACGACAAAAGCTACTGAAAAGTTCATAGCAGATGTGGCTCCATATGGAAAAGTAAAGTGCATAAGATCTGATAACGGTACAGAGTTTACCGGGCAGGAGTTCCAGTCTTTACTAAGGAGTAACGGGATAAGGCATGAGACTAGTGCACCCTACTCACCTCATCAGAACGGAACTGCCGAGAGGGGTTGGAGAACCTTATTTGAGATGTCAAATCAAATCAAATCAAATCAAATTTATTCATATAGCCCAATATCACAAATAGCAATTTGCCTCAGTGGGCTTTACAATCAAACACAATAAAAACACACAGTGTACACAGTAAAACAATCCATAAATGATAACAATGTCCATTGTGAGAATGTAGGTAGATAAGATGTCCACTTCAAACGCTGCCAAACAGAGGGCCGTAACGTCACTCATCCTTCAAGTCACCATCACTCTTCATGATGTAACCTGAAGAATAACGAGGAGACAACCAAGGAGTCACACATGCAGACATAGTGCGAGGGAATTGTGAGCTGGGAGGAAGAGGAGGGATATCATCCGCTAGAGTCTGGCAGATGAGATCCCGAATGAATAGAATAACTTATCTAGCGAATAGATGATGATGAACGGGACCCACAGTAGGAGGGAGCAGGATCCAGGGTGTCCAATCAGCACACAGGACCTGCATGTGAAGAGAGGACGGAGGGAGGAGCTATGGCTCGGAAGTGTGGGAGATAAATAAAAAAATAAATAAGAAGAAAGAAAGAAAAAGTAGGGCCCGCAGCACGGCGCCTCACCCCGCCCCGCGGTGGAGCCCGAGAGCCCCCCCCCCCCCCACCACGCCGATGGGAGATCCACCACCAATGGGACCACGCCAGCCAAGCAATCCCCATGCCCCCCCCCACATTCATACCGCCCTCACCCTTGATCTAAGTTAAAAACACCCCTAGATCTAAGTTAAAAACACCCTTAGATCTAAGTTAAAAACACCCCCAACCCCACGCTGCAGGCCACCCCATGAGAGGGCACGGAGAGCAGTCATACAGGATCCTGCACGGCCACAGAGGCGGCGGAACCCCCCCGGCGCAGAAGGCGGAGACAAGGCCCCCGGCACCCCAAGCGCGGAGCAGGCCGCGAGACAACTGGCCACGGACAGCCGGCGCCTGCACCGAAAAACACACAGAGGCCCCACAGGCGCGGCCGCCACCAATACCAGCACCCAGCGGTGTAAACAATACCTAGACTGAGACCCTCCCTCAGCAGAAAAGGACTATAATTTATATAAAAGTTTGGCTGTATAGATATGTTTTAAGTTTGGATTTAAACTCCTCAACAGAGTTAGATTGTCTTATGGCTGCTGGGAGATTGTTCCATAAAAAAGGAGCCCGATATGAGAAGGCCCTGCTGCCCGCAATCTTATTAAATCTGGGGACACACAGGAGCCCTGTATTCATTGAGCGAAGTGCCCTGGGAGGGACATAGGTTGCTATGAGACTAGACAAGTAAGAAGGTGCAAGCCCATTTACAGCTTTGTAAGTCAGAAGCAGCACTTTGAAGTCCGATCTGACTTGCACCGGGAGCCAATGAAGGGAGGCCAATATTGGTGTGATATGGTCAAATTTTCTGGTTTTCGTTAAAATCCTGGCTGCAGTATTTTGAACCTTTTGTAAGCTTTTGGTAGCTGTTTTAGGTAATCCAGAAAATAATACGTTACAGTAATCCAGTCTGGAGGACACAAATGCATGTATTAAGATTTCCGCATCAGACATGGACAGACTAGATCTAATTTTAGCTATATTTCTAAGGTGAAAAAAGGCTGCTTTAGTGGTTTCTTTAATGTGTTTATGAAATGAAAGGTGAGAATCGAAGATAACACCCAGATTTTTGGCAGAAGAACTCTGAGAGATAACGCAATTATCTAGATTTATTGATGTTTGATTTACTTGATGTACATATTGAGGGGGGCTAATTATTAGGAGTTCAGTTTTATCAGAATTCAGGAGGAGAAAGTTTTTAGTCATCCAGCTTTGAACAGCAAGTAGACATGATTCTAGATTACCAATTTGAGTAGTGTCATCAGCGTTTACGGGGACATAAAGCTGAGTATCGTCAGCATAGCAGTGGAAATCAATTCCAAAACTGCGTATAATTTGGCCTAAGGGTGCTAGGTATAATGAAAATAACAAAGGTCCTAATACTGATCCCTGTGGTACACCATATTTAATTTTTGAGAAAATAGAATTACAGTTATTATAAAAAACGCAGTTAATTCTTTCAGATAGGTAGGATTTTAACCAGGCAAGGGCTAGTCCCGAGATACCATACAGGTATTCCAATCGGGTCAGGAGTATATTATGGTCTATTGTGTCAAATGCTGCGCTAAGGTCGAGTAATAGGAGCACCGAGGTTTTATTTGAGTCTATCATTAAAAGAATATCATTTGCTACTTTGCATGCTATTGGAGAGTAACCTCCCAAAGCAATTATGGACATATGCTGTACAGACAGCAGCTCAGATCCGTAACAGGTGTTACAGTAAGCGACTAGAGCAGACACCTTACTGTGTTTTCACAGGAAAAACACCTAACCTATCTCACATGAAAATATTTGGCTCTGAATGCTACGCATACAAGCAGGATAAGAAGAAGCTGGATTCTAGGTGCACAAAGGGAATCTTTGTAGGCTATGATAAATATAGTCCAGCATATAACGTGTACTATCCTTAGACAGGAAAAGTCCTAAAACATAGGCTGGTGAAATTTATCACCAAAGGTAACGCAGATAGCCAGACTCAGACAGATTTTGACATGGGGGACAACATTGAGTGTTATGGAGATACAACACCAAAGATAGCCAACCAGGGTCAGGAACAACCTAAGGGGTGTAAAGAGGCAAGTGTTGAGACTACTGAGACAAGTCCCACTCAGACAGAAAATACTCAGAAAGAACAGGAAGAAAGCAGGTATCCTACCAGACAAAGGAAGGCTCCAGGCCACTTAAAGGAGTACCAGTGTAAAGCTGAGTGTAACAATGATGAGAGTGAAAATGTTGATTATTTCTACAGAGTGACTTATGGTGTACCAAAAACACTTAGAGAGGCTATGGACTCTTAAGAAGTCAAAAATGTGGGCTGACGCGATGGAAGAGGAGATGAACTCTTTAACAGAGAATGAGACTCTGACCCCACTGCCACGGGGCAAGCAAGCAGTGGGAGGTCGCTGGGTATATGCAGTAAAAGAGAGCTCAGATGGATCTGAAACGTGTAAAGCCCGATATGTCGCAAAGGGTTATGGTCAAGTGGAAGGGATTGACTATAAAGAGACTTTTTCACCGACAGCCAACATGACCTCTGTCCGAGCATTGATGCAGGTGGCTGTACAAGAAGATCTCCTCCTACATCAAATGGATGTGAAGACTGCTTACCTTCATGCTCCGATGGACTGTGAGGTATACATGGAACAACCGGAAGGTTTTGAAATCAAGTCAAAAACAGGAGAACACTTGGTATGTAAACTCAACAAGTCACTGTATGGGTTAAAACAGTCCGGGCGCAACTGGAACATGTTACTGCATGATCACCTTACAGAAAATGGGTTTGTACAAAATGATGCTGATCATTGTGTCTACAGCAGAGAATCTGAGAACTAGAAAGTGATTCTGTTAGTATGGGTAGATGACTTACTCATAGCAGCAAGTAACAACACCTCACTCAGTGATGTAAAAGAGATGTTGAAGAGAAGGTTTAAGATGAAGGATATGGGTCCACTTAAACACTTCCTGGGTATCGATTTTAAACAGAGGGAAGGAGAGATCAAAATGACTCAAAAGAGACACATAGAGAAGATGTTGACTAGGTTTGGAATGTCTGAATGCAAACCAAGATCAACCCCATGTGAGCAGAAGTTAAACTTTGACACTGAGGGTGAAGTCATTGACTCAACAGGCTACAGGGAGATAGTAGGTAGCTTGATATACATTATGACATGTACTAGACCCGATCTGAGCTGGGTTGTGAGCAAATTATCACAATATTTAGCAGAACCAAAACAACAACATTGGGCTACAGCAAAACACCTACTCAGGTACTTAAAAGGTACTATAGACCAGGAACTACACTACAAGAAAAGTGAGGCAAACCTACACCTTGAGGGATATAGTGATGCTGATTGGGCAGCCGATCAAAATGACAGGAGAACTGGATACTGCTTCAGCTTAACTGAAAATGGTCCAGCTATATCTTGGAAAAGCAGGAAACAGCCTACAGTGGCACTGTCAACCTGCGAAGCTGAGTATATGGCATTAGCAGCCACTACTCAGGAGAGTATGTACCTTGTACAACTACTTAAAGGAGTAGACAGCAGCAACCAGCATGTACCAGTAAAGGTATACGAGGACAACCAGGGGGCGATAGCTTTATCAAAGAACCCAGTATGTCGACAGAGAAGTAAACATGTAGATATAAAGTATCACTTTATAAGGTCTGCACACACAGAAGGGAAAATAGCTATAGAATACTGCCCTACTGCAGACATGGTAGCTGATATCCTCACCAAACCAGTGGTGAAGGCTAAGCTTGACAAGTTCAAGAGGTATTTGTTTGGAGAGTGAAGTGTACTGACAGATGTAATGTTTTATTTTGTTATTAACACTGTCAATAAGCCAAATGATTATTTTGGAGTTCTGTACATTTGTGTTTACTATTAGAGAGAGCTATACACATGTTTTTGAGTGGGAGTGTTGAGCATAATACTGATATAGTGCAAAGCCATGTTAAATAGCCTACTCAGGGACGTCATTACGTCAGCGTGCGTGCCTGCGTGCACTGCTAATGTCATGTGAGCATGCGCAGAATAAACGGTCAGTTGAATCCCAGACCAAAGTAATGATGGCGGCTGTGTGTTTTCTCTCCGTGAATATTAGCTACTAGATGGTGTTAGCTAGCCACTTTGGATGACTGTAACTACGCGATAGACTGCTGCAAGAATGTCTAACGTAACACTCGGCTATGGTGAGCGCGATATTAAAAAAAAGTTGCAAGATATGTCTTTGGTCTTTAACAGAGCCGGCCCGAGGCATAAGCGAACTAAGCGGCCGCTTAGGGCCCCCGACCGCCCTGGGGGCCCCCCTCCAAATCGTTTTTTTTTTTTTTTTAGTTTGTGTGTTTGATCATTAATAGCCTAAAAGTGTAATCAGTTCATCTGGGAGGAAATCCGAAATTATCTGATCATGTCACGTTCACATCCATGCACAGTGTGTATTGAGTTTATTTAAAAACAATTGGAAATGGGGCTGCCCTCAGTTGCCCATACACTGTGTATAGTCTATAGCCTATTTCAGCCTCGTCTGTGGAAATAAAGATACAGTAGCTGGACAACAGAGTTCTTCTGCTTCGTTCCTCTCACTGCATTTAAATGCATTCACTATAATACAGAGAAATATGTCCCGTAAAAGAAAAAGAGCTCCAAGCCCAACCCAGAGGACCCTGCATACTATTTTATTTTATATTAATATTTTTATGGAAAATCCATGTGTCCTTCTTCAATAGCTTCTAATTCATCTGACCCATTGTCTCCAAATTATTTGTTCACACAAAATTTCTCAGATTTAGCCTCTTAATTTTCCTCTCAAAGTGCACCAGATTCATGCATTTCACTTCAAAAAGGTTAAAAAAATCTCCCGGGGGGGCATACCCCCGGACCCCCCTAGGAGGGTCTGAATCTCGGCTGTCTAATACTTACGCACAGCCGCACAGTGGAGGCACTAGTGGAAAACACTGGGTGTGTGAATGATATTTAACAAACATCTATAGTTTCAGCAGCGCTAACATTGGAGGGGGGCCCCCTACTCATATTTCGCTTAGGGCCCCCTGAAGGCTTGGGCCGGCTCTGGTCTTTAACTAGCCTTAGCGCTATGCAGAGCCGGCCCGAGGCATAAACGAATTAAGCGGTCGCTTAGTTTGTGTGTTTGATATTAACATCATATTATACAAATGTAAGTTATCATACAAAACAAGGAATAAAATGTTTTGGTCTAGATAATTAATAGCCAAAAAATGTAATCAGTTCACCTGGGAGGTAATCCGAAATTATCTGATTAGGCCTAGGCTATGTCACGTTCACATCCATGCACAGTGTGTATTGAGTTTATTTAAAAACAATTGGAAATGGGGCTGCCCTCAGTTGCCCCTGCACTGTGTATAGCAGGGGTTCTCAACCTTCTGCAAGCTGGGCCCCCCCAAAGCTGGGTCATTGCAGTTTTTTTTTTAATCTCTTTAGAAGAGAAGAAAATAGTAGCCTAAAATAGAAACATACACAGAATAATATTCTACAAAGGTATATACCTGTTGTTTTTGTTTGAAAGGCTTCACAAGGACAAAGTCTAGATGATCAATGGAAACATGCTGTCTGACAACCCAGTTCAAAGAATGTTTCAACTATGATCTGGATTGGAAAGTGGCCAGATTTAGCTCAAAATGCTACCTGCGATTAATGTGCTGTGCAGCCTGAAAGCGGAGTTGTGTGTGTCTCAGTGGCGATTCCAGAAATTTTGACTGGGGTGGCCAAGGTGGGCCACAGAGCTAGAGTGGGGTGCCCATCGCACCCCTGAATGAATAGCATGTGATATTCTGTACAACCAATTCAAAGATGATTTATAATCCCAAATGTCCAAATCATGTTAGTATCCATTGTAATGTTTGTCAGAAAACTAAACCCCTGAAGGGGGGTCTGGGGGCATCCCCCCCAGAAGATTTTTTTGTGTTTTTAACACGTAATCTAAGCATTCTGGTGCATTCTGGCGAAGATAATAAAGGAAAAAGTCAATATTCATTTCAGTTCAGATGAATAGTAAAATTAGCAAGACAACATAACTTGCTAGCAGCCAGATGCCTAAAAACTGGACAGAGGGACGGATGACAACTAGCTTTTGACCAAATATCTTGCTAAAAAAATAAACCTTTATTTATGAAATTCTGCCCTAAGAACATGTTACACTTGCTAACTACAAACTTAATTTTTTTTATTCAGATTTCAAAAATCTGCTGGGACACGTGCCCATACACGTGTATGGGTGGCACGCGTGTCACAAGCACACTTATGCTGTTTTCAAGACCTTTGCTGACCAGTGCCCAGTTCTAGTGGCCACAGTCCTACCATTAATTCAGTACTTGAAAATTGCAAACTGATCTCATATCAGTGGATTGGAGTGTTTGTGTGATGAACTTGGCAACTACCTATCAAAAAAAGTTAAGAAAGAAAAAAAATACATGTCATCTCTGAACTAGGCTACATATCAGGAAAAAAATTGAAATTACAAAAAAAAAAAAAAATTAAGATAATTTTTTTATTTTGTTTCATCCCCCTCGCGCCCCCCCGGTAGAGTGTCCGCGCCCCACCGGTTGAGAACCACTGGTCTATAGCCTATTTCAGCCTCCTCTGTGAAAAAAAAAGATACAGTAGCTGGACAACAGAGCCAACCTGGTCTCACGGCATTTCGTCCTATAGTACACGAAATGTAATCTATTGAATCGTGTACACAAGGATGATTTTTTGAATTTATCGTGTTGGTCCGGACGAACTGAATTCCAATGCATTTCAATAGGAATAACTGTCGTCTGGCCGAGCACGACTTTGAAACATAGTTGGGATATTTCATCTCGTCCTGCGAAGCACGAAATTTGTTCCGGTATGCTGGAAGCGGAGCACAGCGCTGCATTGATTTTCTTTTTTTTTATTAATTATTTAAAAACTACAATCAATCGTTTACTCAAGATTTTAAAAAAAAGGTGTTTCGTTTGTATAATTTAATTTTATAATGGCATCTTGTAATTATTTATTATGATTTAAGTGATCGGTGAACAGCATTAATTCTCCAAATACCGGGGCTCGGGTCGTATCTAAAAATAGCAACTAGCATGTTTTTTTTTGTTTTACTGTGTTTATGTCACTGGTAAAATAATCTTCTCTCAGAGCAAACCGTGTATTTCATATGCGTTAGTGTGACTAGACTACTCCGGGCTTATTTACGAGACTGCATTATTATGGCCATCGCTTTTCTTAGCTTTTGTATTCAACCTTTGCGTACCCTATAGCCTCTATGTGGTCGAGATTATTTTAAAATAGATGCAAGGGATTCGATTATCTTCTAAATGTTGCTGTATGTTTTTTGGGATCGTTTTCCCACATTGTTGGTTCGTTACAGAGCCGTGTGTCAAAAGCAATATTGACAACGATATGATGTTGGCCTGCGTTCGTCTTCTTCTGTCTAATCGGGTGGCAACCAGCAATTTTTATTTGTTATCGCCCCCCTCTCGGCGGAGGATAGGCTATTTGTTTTGATTGATTATCTATTATTTTCGATGAATTAACGTTATCATTAAATCGCCCAGCCTTATTGTATTCTTTGTCATCGTTCTGTATTGAGGAAATGCAGTCGTTTCTCATAATTTGTATTAACATTAAATGTAACTTCTGTGTAGCATGCTTACAATTTAAAGCGTTTATTTTTCATATTTCAACTAAAATATTATTACACTGTAAGAGTTTGACATTATTGGTCGCTATATGGCGGAAGTTGACACCGGCCGGTGTTGCACCGAGAGTTGTGACATTATAATGTCTATGGTCTAGTGTGACCTGTCAGGATATGTGACCCTAGAGGGCGCTGCTGCAAATGCTGCATGTTGTTTGCCCTTACGTGACGGCGAAGAAGAGCGCCTACGTAACTTACGTAAAGATAAATGCATTGCATTACAGCCACGGGCGTAACCCTTGGCGTAACCTACGAAAGATAGCCCACACTGTCTCCGAAACAACTTCAAAACGGCAGATGGATGCATGAGTAATCGCTGTTTGTTGCTTTTATGTAGAAAGAGGACACCGACGCCAGGCATAGTAACGGAGTGTGTCCGAAAATAAATAAAACGTTAAGGTAAAATAAAGCATAGTAACGGACTGTATCCGAAAATAAGTCAAATGTAAAGCTAAAATGAAATAAAATTGTAGTTTAGTTGTAATCACTATTTTGACTGTGATTTTCTGTACAATTTAACTTAAAAATAAATTATTTCACCATCAAACCATTGTTTGAGTAGCCTACCTTTGTCATCCTAGTGGGCTACAGTTATCTGGACATCTTATTTGGAGTCAGCACAGAGCCACCAGCGATATAATGTGTGACCCTACTATAACTACTTCATAAATGAGTAAATCATTTAAAAAAATGTTTTTCAGGTGCTCTGTTATTCTATTGCATTAATCAGGATGCATGTATTCTTCTTTGGTGTCACATCACAGAGCCAGTAACTAGCCTACTATGGGGTCACCATTTCTGATAACAGCCGTCAGAATGTGTGACCGTGCTCTAACTTCTTCATAAATGAGCAAAGCATTAAAAAAATGTTTTTCAGGAGCTCTTTCTTCCTATTGCATTAATCAGGACACATGTAATCTTCTTTGGTGTCATCAAAGAGCCAGTATGGGGTCAGTGGTCACCATATCTGACAAGAGCTGTCAGAATGTGTGACCGTGCTCTAACTACCTTATTAGTGAGTTATCAAAATATTGTTTTGAGTGCATTTATCATCCTCTGGCATTACTTACTACATTACTACACTTGGTAAAATTAAAGAGAATAGTCAAATTTACCCATTTTAATACCTCTGTCTTTATTTCAAAATATGAGTTTTTATGATGCAACCACTCACCAAAACTTACATAATAACAGCTTTTTTTTTCAAGGCCTTATTGAAAAGGCAGAGGGATATGAAATGGGACAGAGAGGGGAATGCCATGCAGATAACTGACCATGTGTTGGAATTAAGCTCGGGTCTGCTGCGAGGACTGAGAATTTAACAGCATTTTAAACAACTTTCAACAAAAAACATACATCAGCTTAACCCCAATGACAAGAATGAGGGGAAATCTTGTGAAAGTGTGTTGTGTGTGTGTGTGTGTGTGTGTGTGTGTGTGTGTGTGTGTGTGTGTGTGTGTGTGTGTGTGTGTGTGTGTGTGTGTGTGTGTGTGTGTGTGTGTGTGTGTGTGTGTGTGTGTGTGTGTGTGTGTGTGTGTGTGTCTTATTTCAGTGCACGGTGTGCACAGGAGACCAGTGCTCCCTGCAAACATGGCCCCATGGGAATCAGCCACTGGTCTCTTCGGGTCGGGCCGATGGCCACGGATGTTGTCAGCACTGAGCTGGGTGCAGGATTTGCCATAAAATATATTCTTGTCCATGACTGCCAGATTAGAAATGTACTCTTCTGGTGCTGGGTGTATGTACAGTATAAGCTTAGGGCAGCCCACCTGCATAAACAAAACTCCTGCCTTCTCACCTTGTTTACTTTTTGGCACCATGCAATTTGCTGCACCAAAACTGTTGTTGGTCACTGGGGTCATGTTGATATCTTATTCGTATTTGATCTATTGAACTCAAAGACATGAGTGTGTGTGTGTGTGTGTGTGTGTGTGTGTGGTGTGTGTGTGTGTGTGTGTGTGTGTGTGTGTGTGTGTTGTGTGTGTGTGTGTGTGTGTGTGTGTGTGTGTGTGTGTGTGTGTGTGTGTGTGTGTGTGTGTGTGGTGTGTGTGTGTGTGTGTGTGTGTGTGTGTGTGTGTGTGTGTGTGGGTGTGCGTGTGTGTATGTGTGAAAGTGTGTGTGTGTAAGTGCATGTGTGTTTATGGGCCATTGTAGGAAAAAAGTCATTAAAAAATTCAGAATTTTAATTGATTTGGATGTGCAAGAATGGTGTCTGTGTGATCATGTCATTAGTGTGGGTTTGTGGGTGAGGGTGCAACTACAGAGGGAAAAATGCACCAAAATCAATATTCCAGCTCTCTGTCCATCTATCTCGACCTCTGTCCCTTACATCCCCCTACACACACACACACAAACACAGACACACAAACGAGTGTGCGCGCGCCACACACACACACACACACACACACACACACACACACACACACACACACTCACTCTATAGTTCATCCACAGTTCAAGGGTTTTGATGTGCCTAAGTTCAAAGCCATTTTCTCACCACACCTACATATGTATTATTTCACATAATACAAATATTGTGCATCCAGCATCACTGAAAAGATGCAATTGTGTGGGGAAAAAAACAAGCCTGTGAATGTTTATACAGGTGTGTTCACATTCAAAGGGTGTCAGTGCATAGGCGTAAATTATCAAAATGTAAGTAATTACAATAGGCCAGGAACCAATCAAAGGTCTCCGTCCAACTGTCAATTAATGTGAAACGTTCCGGGAGACCAAAGCTATAAAAGCCACCTTGACCTGCCACTTTGAGACCGAGTTTTAAGAACAGCAGACAGTATGGACGCATCTGTATTCCAAGAGTTGATGGATTTTCTACTCAAAGGAGAATACCCTGAAACCTCGGATAAGCACAAGTGTTTCAGCATCAGGAGAAAGGCGTTGAATTTCTGCATCCAAGGTAAGCGATATTATTACAATTTATCCAGTGGGCAAAACTAATTTTTTTCTGAAAACAGACATGGAATATTGTAAAAGGTTGTTCAGCAGAAATGATCTAGGACCTTCAAGTATCCAAGTATCACAACCTGGGTGGACTACCTGGTTAACTAACTGCTGGAAAGCTACAGGGAGGGGGGGGGGGGGGGGGGGGGGTAAATAAAAACCAAAAATCTAGATGATGGATAAAGCCAGAGTTAAAATCTTTATTGCATTTTGACAACATATTAGTGTCTGAACAGAACAGATTTGGGATACCGCTTTTTTTCATTTCATTAATAAAAAAAATACTATGTAAAGGGCATAAAAATGCATTTTCATCATGTTTTGAAGAAGAAAATGTCTCATAAATCAGATAATGAACAACATGTGAACACATTTTTCTGTATTAACCTTTAGCATAGTGCCACGAATAGTAATGGAAAGTTTAGCTGATGTAAGTGCTTTAGAATTTAAGATTTTTGAGTCATTAAAAAAAACTACCAAAACCATGTATATCTAGTATCAAACCAAAATTATCACACCATTTCTCAAAGGAAGTTTGTTATTTAGAAACTTAATAAAAAAAACTTACTTTGTAAATATTACTGTGATGTCTTTTACTGTGTCATCACAGTAATATTTACAAAGTAAGTTTTTTTTTAACCCTATATTTCTCTTTCTGTGATGTCACGAGAAAGAGAAATATAGGGTTAAAAAAACACTCTTTCTGCCTTTTCTCAGGATAAGATGAACCGATTTCAATTTTTTTTCGCACATTTATACTACATAGGATCTCAGAATTCAATACACCTTCATATTCAAACCGGTGAAGTAGGCCTTTAATCAGAATGTAATCAAAACCCAGTAGAATAGTTGTTACTTGTCAAAAAGAAATACATGGCTTGTATATTGTCGTTTTAAATAGTGACACAAAACGAGAGTTACGTATGTAACTACGGTTCTATGAATTCTGGATGACCGCCAGAGGCAGTGCTTAACACTGGATGTTATCCTTCGCGCATGCGCAGGTCGAGTATATAATATAAACAAAGTCACGTGTGACCGGGGATGACGTCGGGACGCCCGTCTATATAAGTCCACGTCACTTCCCAAAATGTCCCTTCAGAATCTTCTCGTAAGATTCCGAGTGACAGAGAACTCTGGCGGTCATCCAGAATTCATAGAACCGTAGTTACATACGTAACTCTCGTTCTATTTCATTCTTACTGACCGCCAGAGGCAGTGCTTAACACTGGATGACTATTACCAACGTAGTCACGAGGAATCCTGTACCCACCTATTAGGAAGGGCCTGAGGGTTCCTGGAAAACAGCTGCAGCCACTGCGTGGCGAGCAGCTACATTGACCCTGTAAAATCGGGCAAATGTGCACGCTGAAGCCCAGGAGGCCGCTGCACAAATGTCACTTAGAGGCACTCCTCTTAGTGCTGCCCAGGAAGTGGAGACACTCCTGGTGGAATGGCCTCTGACGTTAGGAGGCAAAGGCAGTCCTCTTGACTTGTATGCCTCCTCAATTACCTCCACCACCCACTTGGAAAGCCTCTGTCTGGACAGTGCTTGCCCCTTTCTCGGGCCCCCGTAGCAGACAAACAGGCCATCAGACTGGCGAAAACCAGCAGTTTCCTGTATGTAACATCTCAAGGCTCTCACCGGGCAGAGTAGTTCTGCTGAACTAGCTTCCTCATCCGATGGGTGTGAGGGGCCATAAGCTGCTAGCTGTATGACCTGATTATAGAAGGCCGAAGGCAGCCTCTTTGGGAAGAATGACGGGTTAGGCCACAGTGCCACCCCTGTGCCATCTGAGTTCCAGCGTATGCACTGTTCACTCACTGACAATGCATGAAGCTCCCCAACACGCTTGGCTGATGCAATCGCTAGAAGAAAGGCAGCCTTCGCTGACAGCCATTTCAGTGGCGCCTGATCCAGGGGCTCAAATGGGGGGAGACAGAGGGCTCCCAGCACCAGAGGCAGGTCCCATGAGGGAACCTTGACAACCAGTGGGGGGTTCCTCCGCTGGGCTCCTTTAAGAAATCGGGTCACCAAAGAATGAGATCCCACCGTCTGGTTATCAACCTTAATGTGCCTGGATGAAATAGCAGCCACATAGACCCTTAACGTGGAAGCAGATAGCTTCCTCTCCAGTAAGGACTGCAAAAACCGCAGTATCATTGGCACTGAGGAACTCTCCGGTACCTCTCTCTGAGCCTTACACCACTCCGCAAATATCTTCCACCTGTTAGCATAAAGTGCCCTGGTGGAGGGAGCTCTTGAGTCTATGATGGTCTGAACTACCTCCTGGTCGCATGCCATCAGAAGTGGCTCGGGCCCCTCAAGGGCCAAACCCATAGCTGCAGGCATTCTGGTTTGGGGTGCCAGATGCGGCCCCCAGCTGAGAGAGCAGGTCCTGTCTCCTTGGCAGGCACCATGGATCTCCATCCAGCAGCCTGTACATTACTGGAAACCAGGGTCTCCCTGGCCAGTTTGGGGCAACCAGCAGAAGTCTGTAGTTCCCCTTCTGAACTCTGTGTAGGGTCAACCCTATCAGTGGAAATGGTGGGAAGGCATAAAGGAGCTGACGTGGCCATGGATGTGCCAAGGCATCCTGTCCCATCGGACTCTTCTCTGCCAGAGAGAACCAGAGAGGGCAGTGTGTTGTGGACTCTGACGCAAACAGGTCCACCTCTGCTGTGCCATATTTGCTCCATATTGCCTCTACCACCTCTGGGTGGAGTCTCCACTCCCCCGACGGAGGTTTCTGGCGTGAAAGAAAGTCTGCCACCGTGTTCTGTGGCCCTGGAAGGTACATAGCCCTGAGGCTGGAAAAGTAAGGGAGAGCCCATACCAGGAGTTGCTGTGCAACCTGTAACGACTGAGCCGACCTCGTGCCCCCTTGATGGTTCACATTGTAGACAGCTGACTTGTTGTCGCTTCGTACCAGAACATGTCTGCCTCTCAAAAAAGGCAGGAATCTGCGGAGCGCTAAATACACAGCACGGAGCTCGAGCACATTGATGTGCTGTGTCATGTGCTGCGCACTCCAGAGCCCTCTCACCGCCCTGTGCTGCCATACTGCCCCCAGCCAGAGGGCGAAGCATCTGTCACCACCACCTCGCGGCGTGAGGGGATCGAACCCAGTGTGACCCCTTTGGCAAGATATGCCCTGCGTCTCCAGGGTCGCAATGCCAGGAGGCATTGACTGGACAGCCTGACTTTCCTGGATCCGTGCAACCTCGGGTCTAAGAGGAGGCCATTGGTCCATACTTGGAACGGCCGCAAGTGGAGGAGGCCCAGGGGTACTATTGCCGTTACTGACGTCAACATCCCCAACAGCCTGAGACAAAGGCTGTACCTTACCCTCCTGTCCTCCCGAAAACGCAGGAGGAGCTGTAGTATTGCTTCTACCCGCCGCGGAGACGGGCAAGCAAGCATCTGGACGGAGTCCAGGGTAATGCCAAGGAACAGTACCTCTTGGCTGGGTATCAGACAGCTTTTGCCATAATTGACTGTAAGACCCAACCTTCCCACATGGCCTAGGAGGGCCGTGGTGTCCTGCTCCGCCCGTTCCCGGGTCGGAGCGCAAATAAGCCAATCGTCCAGATAAGGGAAGATTTGCATTCCGGTGGCTTGCATTGGTGCGAGTACCGCACGCATGCACCTGGTGAAGATCCTTGGGGCTAGCGATAACCCAAATGGGAGGACCCTGAACTGGTAGGCCCGCCCTTCGAATGCGAAGCGCAGGTATGGCCTGTGATGTGGTGCAATTGGGACGTGAAAATACGCGTCCTTTAAATCTATTGACGTGAACCAGCTTTGCCGTGTCACGGCCTGGAGCACTTCTGCTGTCTTTAACATGTGAAAAGGCAATACTTTCAGAAAACTGTTCAGCCCTCGTAAGTCCAGTATAGGGCGAAACCCGCCCTCTTTTTTTGGAATTAAAAAATACACTGAGTAAAACCCACCTTGCTGTGTCCGAGGATCTACGATCTCGATGGCCTTCTTCTCCAGGAGGGTGGATACTTCTTGGCTGAGGGCTTGTCGCCTTGTGGGATCGCTGACTGAAGTCAGTCTGATCCCCCTGAAAACTGGGGGCCGGCGTCGGAATTGGAGATTGTACCCTTGGGTTAGCGTGGCCACCACCCAAGGGTCTGTAGTGCAACTTTCCCAGCAGTTGAGGTGCTGCTGGGAGAAGCGTCCGACGGCCGGCCCTGAGCCCTCAGGGTCTGCCCCCACGTCCTCTTGGGACCCTGGGGGGACGAAACCCTGACCCCGCCCCCTCTGTGCCTGGGGTGCTGGCCGTGTGGGAGCACGGCGGGGTTGATAGGATCGCTCAGGAGCAGGTGAGGTCCTGGGATAACCACCAGGACGCGCTGGCGGCAGAGGACGATTGGTGCCATTACCTTGTGGAGACTGCTGCCTTGGTTGGGGTGTAGGTCCCCGAAGGCTAGCGAACTGCTGCCGTGTCTGGTTAGCCTGAATGCCACGATTCAAGGCCTGTTGTGCTGCCGGGCCAAACAGCTCCCCCGGAACTACGGGGAGAGTGCGGAGGATTCTTCGGCATGGCTCTGATAATGGGGCCTGGGCCAGCCATACCTGGCGGCGCGCCAACGTAAGCGTCGACATCAGCCTACCCAGTTCTCTGGTCATGAAGGCAAAAGCCTGCAACGACGTATCACTTAGACTCTGCACTGAAGCCTCTGCACTGGACGCTTGCAAGGACTGCGACAAGGCCAGTATCAAATGTGAAAACGAGTTCCCAATGCGGCCCATACGTGCCGCTGTGTCATAGCACTTTGTTAGCAGGTCATCCGTAATGCGACACTGTGGCCTGGGACAGCGAGCATTCGGCCTCAACACCTCCTCCGGTGCTACAATGAGGGAGGCAATGGTCGGCTCTACGGCTGGCATTCGGTCAAGTCCATGCTTGCCGGCATTCTGCATCGAAGCCAAAGCCCTGCCGTCACTGGTGTGATGAGATAGAGATCTGGGGTCTGGCCAGCATCTGTGAAGCTCCTCAATATATGGCCGGGAGGGAGGCACAGAAAAATTCTCTTGTGGCGGGACCCGCCTAAAGAATGCACTAGCTGGAGCGCTTGCTGCTGGAGCCTCATCCAACCCTAACCGTGCCAGTGCCATTCGGATCACTGGCTTAACCGTGGCCGGGGGAGCCTCTGAGCCTGCCCTAGACCCACTTCCTGCAATCTGGGAGTCGTCTTCAGAAGCCTGGGTAGAAGCCTCTACTTCATCCTGTCCCGGCCTGTCTTCGTAGAACTGGCTACAGGAGGCCCTCGTAGACAGGGCATCTTCATCCCCTTCTGGTGTGGTTGGAGCCTCCGCCTGAGGGATAGACCCTTGGGGTGACGCCAACCTGACTGGCTGAAGGTTAAAGAGCAAACCCTTAATCTCAGCAAACTCTGACACTAGCTTGTCCACTTTGGCAGCATAACGGTCAGTCTTCTTAGTCCTCTTCCTAGGCGGGGCCGCCCTGGGTGGGGAGCGTACTCGTACCTCTGGTTCTTTCCCAGGCAGGGGAAGCTCACCTTCAACCTGAGGTCCTTCCACCTCTGCTAGTCTCGCCACCTTTAGCCCATGTGGCATGAAACTGCAGTTCATGCACTGATTGTCAGACAGCCCCTCCCGCAGGTGGACCACACCGAGGCATGCGGGGCATTCATCATGTCCATCTGTAGTTTGCAGTGGAGCCATGCAAGTGCGGCAACCATGTGAGCCTAACATGGTGGTGGGAGGTGTGGGGGGTAGAATACTACCACACCGCTCAACCCGTGGATAGGCTGTGTGATATTGAGGATTAATGCAATTATTCTCACTGCTATCCCAAAATAGTCTCTCTCCAGAGTGAATCAGTTACTACAGAGCGAAACCACCCATTAGTAATAATAATGCAACAAAAGAGCAGCAAACTGCTCCATAGTAAGCCAACTGAAACTAGAAAATCCCCTTTTTTCTTTTAAAGGTAGTTTTCTTCTTCCTTTTCAAGTTTACTTCAAAATTAAATCATAATTTATTTAATTTATCTTTTTATCTCTTTTTTCTAATCTTTTACCCAATAGTCTTAACCATACTGGGGAGCTTCTGCTCTTAATTCCAACCAAGGGAGTACATGCTTTAACGAGCGAACACACCCGTCAGGGAGCCTTTAATTAACTGAAACAAAAAGTTGCCACACAAGGCAGCAAACGCCGGTACTGGCAATCTCTGATGCAGCCTTGCAGATCCCTGCGAGGGCAAACAAAAAACAAGACGTAAGATTAAGCGGAAGGCCGAAAACCGGATCCCCTTAACTTACTTAACAGCTAACACCTAGAGATACTTACCTTTTCCGCAGCTTCAGCTGGGGAAGGCGCTGTGTCAGCCGAGCGTTCTCTGCGAGCCGAACTCACCAGCGGAAAAACACCGGTACGCCCGCGATCAGAACATAGCCGTGTGTGACTAATTGCAGCCCTTGGAGGACGAATCCGTGGCTCCAACCATGAGGTTGCAGGGCTACCAGCAAGGAGTCACCGGCTAATATTGCTCTTATTCAAGCTTATTTCTTACTCTAAACCTGTATTCGATACAACGAGAAGATACAAGGGACATTTTGGGAAGTGACGTGGACTTATATAGACGGGCGTCCCGACGTCATCCCCGGTCACACGTGACTTTGTTTATATTATATACTCGACCTGCGCATGCGCGAAGGATAACATCCAGTGTTAAGCACTGCCTCTGGCGGTCAGTAAGAATGAAATAGAAAGTCATAGACATATAAGAGAAAAGTATTGCAAATATGTGCATTTATTTTATTTTATGGTTTTCTGAATTAATATGGTGTGATTTGTTTAATCACCTGTCAATTAAAAAGATCGCTTGGCAACTGTTTGGCTCAGTAGCCAATAAGAAATTAGACCCGCCTCTTCTAACCGTCAGCAGACGGCAGCTACGGTGACTCATCCTTTTCGGGACGAGCCACAGAGAGAATGACCGTCGGCAACTATTTTTAAACAGTTGGCTAAACAGAACAGAGATCTCCCCGTCACTAAAAGTCACGAAAAGCCTGCACAGCGATTTCGAAACCCTTGGTGAGTCTCCAGGTGTAAAAATTAGATTTAGAATTGTGTTTTTAGTGTGGTAAATAACACGCTAACTAGACGCCACTAGCTGCTAACCATAGATATAATATACATAGATGACGTGTTCCCCGCTGCTGTACGTTGGAATGATGCGTCGTCGCGGCCGCCATCTTGCCTCAGGCGAGCCGTGCATTCTACGGCATTAAGTCAATGGAGACATACGTCTGTATGGACCCTAAATCTTCATAACTCGCTGAATTTGCAACCGATTTTCAATCCGTTTGGTTTGTTATGAAGGGCAGACTTATATTTATGATACAGGACACTTGGTTAAATAAAAAAAAGTCAGAGTTTCATCTCAAACTACTTAATCGACAAGCAAACAGGCAATTTGTATGGATGTTGTTTCTGGTTGATAGTTTACATGAAATTAGTTAAACACCTACAATAATAATTAATTAGCCTTGATGATACATTGTTTAAAATGGACTTACAATGGGGCTGACTGCCATCAATGAAAGAGTGACTCATTCAACTTGTTTATGCTATCAAAAGTTTATTAACTAGCCTACTGTATTTAAGTTAACATGTGTTTCACTCTGTCTGTTTACATCCTATCTAAGCATTACACAACTCACAACAATACATATTAATACACACATGGAATGAATGAATGATGAATGAATGAATGATATTTTTATTTTCGTGTCATGCCACACACGTGGCCCATCCCACACAGGATTACAAGACACCGCTATAACTAGCCTACACAAAGTGTGTAGTACAAACATGAAACAAAACAAAAACAAATAAAAAAACACTAAACATAAAGAGACATATTCCTCCTTGCCCACGCCTTTTCAATAAAGTCAGCAATTAAAAAAGTTCTGTATTGGAACAGCCAAGCTAACATATCAGTATCACACATATAATGAACTTCTTTTACATCGACTTTCTTGAATAAACTTAATCTCAAATCGTGGTAAAACGGACAATAAAAAATGAAATTAATTGGAAATGTAAATACATAAAATAAAAGGACATTGTGGCTCCTGAAAGTAGGCCCTATGCTAAATTCTTAACCTTGGTAAACAAAGTAAACAAACCAGTGACAGCGCTACACCGGGGCTAACCGGAAAGAAATCTGGTTAGCCCCGGTTCAGCCCCCCCAGATTCTAGTCCCTTATACTGTATTGCAATAAACAGCTGTAAATATTTTCTTTAAACGCTCCTAACAATGAAATATTCCTTGTAGTCTACTGCTATTCTTATTCTTAGGGTTAGTCTACATCTTAAAAGTTAATGAATATCAAATTCTGGATTTTTGAGGAGCACCTGCATTCCTCGTCGCACAGCTGTCTCATCCCGGCCTATGCTGGTGACCAGTAGGCCTACCGCGGGAAGTAGGGGTGCTGGGGGCAGCCCCCCACACACATCAACCATTCAGGTTATTCGAAATAAGGCACAACGTTGAAGCACTCGTCTAGACCGGGATGTTAAATCACTTTAAGAAAACTAAAAGCCTCTGTCCGAGCGAAGCAGCGCATTACCCGGTGAAACATGTTGCAATGAGTTCACAGTGAGACATATAACTACCGCATGGACAGCGTTAAAATAAAGCCTCTAATTCTTATCCTAAATGCTTTGATGCAAATTATGAAATCCAAACATAACGGCGGCAGTGATGGTGCGTAAAGGACAGTGCATTTGGCAAGCTCTCCTCAGCACTACAAGTAACGCAGCAAAAAAGCCACAGTAAAAGTTGATCGCTTTGTCGATTCATGCCTCTGACTCGTCGAGGCTTTGAATTCAGAGAAACAAGGTGGACACAGGCCCTTAAGCTGAATGATCGCTCTGGTAACGGGCATTCCCTTACTGGACGCCGAATATTAGACCCCAAATAGGCTATAAGACGACCCGACTTTTTACGACCTATTTGTAGTGGAAACCCCCAGTCTTATATTAAAACCATCACCGCTGCATGTAACACTATTACATTGGTGAAGTTTGTATAATCAATGTAGCGAGTTGCGAGTCAAGTACAGGCTGAGCTTTTTTTTTCAGCACCCCTGTTGAGAATATGTTCACGCGGCTATGTGCGCGTCTGTTTTATGTTGGCGAGCCTGAGTAAGTAGCCTATATTATAGAGAAGTTTCACATCAGGCCAGCCTATTATGTGGCCTTGTGATGCGCCGAATCCTTTTATGTATTTATTTTTGCCTCGCACTCGGCCGAGAGTCAAGCAGCTCCGCAGGGCGGCGTCCGCCCGACAGCATGTCATTCAAATAAACTGCTGCATCCAAATCATCCCGCAATCACCAATTTGATACCAGAAAAGTTGCCAGCGTGTCTGTTTCTCCCCAGCGCACAGCAAAGGACATACAGTATATATTTAGGCTACTAGGCTATTGTTATTATGAAATGTCACGCAAGAGAGACGATAAACAAAAATAATGGGCAGTTATCATTTAGATTAGATGGCAAGATGATAAGGCAGATTCTTTGGAACAACTAAAAAAGGCAAAAGTTGATGATGATGATGTGAACAACTTGTTTGTGCTTTTAAGTCGCCAGAAGGCACCAATAGGTCAACGCCACCATGTGGCGGAAATGGGGTACTACATGTATTACAAATTATGCCTGTGTAATATAAATGGAGCACAACGTCCACTTCAAAATGAAACAAAAACAAGAATTACAATTATATAATAAACAAATTATGCAACTGTTTCTGCTGGCAGCTACAATGGGGTTGTACTTATATAACAGACACTATTCTCACAGTTACAATATTCATTCATTGAACTATTTAACTGCTCCACCTTCAGTTTCACTTATCAGGTTTAATAGCCTTGCAGCAAAACTACTTTGCACAACTTTTTTCTAAGGCTTGCACTCTGCAGTTGTAATGTGTGCAGTTTAGCGACATGGTGTTGCCTTAGTTTAAAAAAACAGTTGACAATCAGTGACATCAGGCTGTAGTGGTGGTTGTCAATACCATCTTGTGTTTCAACAATATACCCCTTGAGCAGAAACCCATCTTCACTCCCTATATTGGCCCTGACAAAATTGTTTATCACAGAGACCTTGCACTGATGTGCTGCAACTGAAATATTTGTGGAGCGTCTAATGCAGTGCTCTGCTGCACGGATTACCTTTAAGGTGCCTGTCGATGGAATCATGAGACCTCCATTATTTTTTAATGTGAGCAGGTGGTAGCTGTCACTATGTGAAGCTGGTACAGCCTTGCACACAGGGTGGGAAATTAACTTTTTTGCCCACCTGCCACAGTGGCGGGTGGATGCCAAATTTTACCAGACACTTTTATTTTTTACCTGCCACCTTTTTCCAGAAATCAAATTTATAAAAGAAAATGCACTAGCATATTTTGAATTGCTCTAATAGGCCTACATTCTTTTTCATTATTAAAACAGTAATATTTGAATAGATGAGGTTCAAGTGTTATGAACGTGACAATCGCATAAACAACCAACGTGGTAATGTTAAGTCTAGCAGTAATCATACATGCTCATGGTTTAAAAAAGCACTGCATAACATTTTGAATTGCACTACTCGTAGACTGTAGAAGAGGTGGGAAAAGCTGCTAACTACTAATAGTGATGCTAACGGAACACGAGCGGAGAGGTGTATCTCCTGCTCTGACCGCAGCTGGGAGGGGCTGCTGCGCGAGGACCTGCCTGTCTGTCAGTGCTCTGTTACGGGGGACGGGCCGGGAGGCTCCCGCTGCTCGTTGAGAAGCGTTAAAAGTGATATTTGCTTTGGCGAAAAAGTCACCAATTACACCAGAAAAAAAGCTAGATTTGTCGCTTGTCGCTGTTTTAAAAAAAAGTCGCCGGGGGGGCTGAAAAGTAGCTAAATATAGCGACAAAATCGCTAAGTTGGCAACACTGGGTTAGCTTCGATGCTCGCGGCAAATGATTTCCCATGATGCTCTGGGAGAGTCTTGGACCAATCAAAGGTTTGGTTGGTTACGTCATACACCTGTACACCAATGGGCGGCTGCCACGTTTGTGTGACGAAAACTAATGCTCCTCCGAGGCAAAGCCCAAAGCCCGGGAGAGCTTCTATGTTTCTGTACACAGCGCTTGAAACCGTGAACACTTTGTAGTATATTTTGAAAAAATCCACCCGCCACTGTGGCGGGTAGACATGGCAAAGTCACCCGCCAATTTGAAAAAATACCCGCTATTGGCGGGTGGCGGGTGCTAATTTCCCACCCTGCTTGCACACCAAGCTGTTTGAGCATACACCACATGTAAGTTGTTTTAATAACTGCCTCACAACAAAACCTGCTATGTATGTTAAAGCATTTTCTGTGAGGCGCCCAAAGTTGGTAGGCAGGTAGCTATGGTCAAGAACAACACTAGCGACAGTGTCAAACAAAGATGGTGCACTGTCAGAGTCCACAGCTGGCACCACAGAGGACATGTACACAGCCGACAGGGACACAGTGTCGTCCTGTGCTCTGACATTGCCTGTGTTTCCCGGTGAAACGCCGCAGCGGACCATGAGCCGGCGGAAAATTCCTTGGAAGTGAACCACACTTGGGTTGTTGTTCCATCCACCTTAAATTTGAAGAAGATAAGGAAACAACTTAGTTATGTGTTTCTTTGTATTATATACTGAGATAATATAGTTGTGCATTTTAAATTAAGTTACATACCTGACGCCCTTATTGAATTAAATAAGAGCTCCAAATGATCCTGGCTAAAACGGTATGTGCACACATACCGTTGCGACTGAAGTAGCTCTGGGATCATTAGAGTGAATGTATTAATTTTGACTAGAAAGCCAGTCACAGATAGATACCTTTTGAATTAGAGAAAACATGTCAGTATTCAAATATGTTCAACACCTTCAACTCTAAATGTAGCCTAAATCCAAATCTAAATGGAGATGGAGTAAAGAAATAGGACGAAGAAAGTGCATTACCCAAAGTTATCTCTAATATGAAGGTATCTTTTTACTTGACTTCTGAAAACTTGACAACTCAAATATGAACATCATGATGCACTAATGAATTTTTAATTCTAATTATTAAAGGTGGAGTCACCAAGTGTTGCTAAAAATCTTTGCCATATAACGATAATAACGGACTAATATTTACCAAACGTGAACAATAAATACAATTATTACAAAAATAAAGGAACCTCTTCGAACGATGAACCGGCGTGCCATCAGTCATTGATAACTGGGTCAAATAAATCCGGGCTTGGTTCAGAAACTCTAGTGTTTCTTCCCAGTTTAAGAAACCAAGCGGAGCCTTAGAGCCTTTGGCACAAGGGTTTCTGCTGTTCATCACATCGAACAATCTGTCAATCACCTAAAACACAAATATTCTTTATTGTTAGTCTTGCTGATTAAATTACATTCTTGACATCAACAGCCATGTTTCTTTAAACATTATATTTAAAACTGAAAAGATGTAGTAGGATGAACTTTCAAGGATTACCTCAATAAATCCAACTGTTGGGGTGCAGTCCTTGAACTGGGGATAACCAGTTTGCTGCAGCATTTGGAGGGCCTTTGCCACAGACCGGCTTAGAGTCTGGGCTGCCAGAGACACCTTCAAGGGTTAAAGTAAGAAAATATGTGTGAGCCTGTGAGGAGGAACTTTGTAAGATCAAGGTATTATTATTATATATATTATTGAATTAAACATTATAATGATTCAAAACTTTTCTAAGCCTGAAATCAGGCACAGTGCTTGAAAAATGTAAGCCTTCACCTTCTGGTTGCTGAAGTTGATGTGCTTGCTTGTGATCCTGTTGGCAGCATGCAGACCCTCCTTCTCCTGGACTTTGTTAAGATCTGCAATGTGGCTCCATTTCACTGCTCCAACTGGACTGTTGATGGACCCGTATGCCTCCAACATGTTCCTAGCCAATTTCAACATGTGGCATGGGTCCATCAACACAAACACCTTTTCGCCCGAAGATGGATGGGCGAAAAAGGTTTTTAGTGGCTCCAATGGATTCAGCTTCATCTGACATCCAAGCTTTGTACACATCGAGATGTTTGAAAAATGCCCATCCATTGTTATGTATAACAATGGATGTATACACACAACTTTGATGCCTCTTTCATGAAGCGCCACCAAGGCCACCAAGGCATGCTCCAGCAGGACCATTTGTGTGTCTGGTGTGAGATGTTTTATGAAGTAGTAGGCTATCGGTGTTTTCCAGTGGCCTTGGAGTCCTACAGCCATGAACACCAGGGCCTCACTTGCCACATTAGACTCTTCTGCACCATCTCCTAGGCCCACAAAACCTGTCATCTTTTGTTGATGCGCATCGTACTGAATTTGCCGCCTGATCGCCATACCATCAATCATCAAACATACTCTAGAGAAGCTGTCAGGATCTACGTTTCTCTTCCTCATTAGCATGTCTAATAATGCTGTGTTGAGACCAGGTTTCCCATCCACAGTCTGCAACCACCTGTTTCAGGTAAAACAATGGATAAGCAAGTCAAGTAGTCAAGTAAACTTTATTGTCAATTTCTGCAATATGTGCCAGACAAACAGAGGAATCAAAATTACGTTTCTTTGGTATAATAAGTACAAAAGGATAAAAAAAATTGTAATAAAAGTAATATGCACAATAAATACATTCTTAATAGTGTATAGCAGTATATAAAGTAATCATTTGAAAATGTGCAATATAAAGAAGAACATTATTTAAATATGTGCAAAGAAAAACAGTAAACTAAGAAATACTCTCTGATGGGGGGCGGGGGGGGTGAATACAAGTCCTGAGTTCTTGGGGGGGGGGGGTTCAGAGTACCAATAATAATAATAATAATAATAATAATAATAATAATAATAACTAGAACTGCAAGCAGTTGTGAACGGGGGCCAAGCCTCCCACGCGACTCGGGAACGGGCTTCGTCGTCCGCGGCACCGGCCCCTCGTTTCACGGAATCCGGGGATGTTAAGTTTTTGAATATGTGATGTACGGTTAGGGACTTATATACCAAAAGGCAAAAAAATTGCAGAGAATTAAAGTAATCCTATTTACACAATGACTTATCTGACATTTAAATAATCTTAATGTATCCCCTTTTACCCCAAAAACATTGAGGGCAGGGCCCTAGGTTCTTTAACTCAACTTTCTCTCTTCAATATTAGTTTGGATTCCCTATATATATATATATATATATCTATGACAACAGTATCCTTAATAGTCTTAAACATGCACCATATAAACAATTCCCCCTAGGATTAAACAGACAAACAAAAGGTAAGTAATTAAATGTTTACTTAATTTTCTTATAAAATAAAATACAAAATGAAAGGGCATACAATTTAACCCCTTTTTGTAATTCCACAGCTTAAACTAGGTACCTATACTAAGCCGGCATATAATGTTGATAAACAAAGAAAATAGTCCTTTCAAGAAAAAACCCCCGCTGCAGGTGTAGGTACCAGATGTGTTCGGCTGCCAGATCCGCTCGGGTTGCACAATGATGACGCACTTCCTGTACTACGTGAGATCCACTTCTTTCATACGAATCTATTGCAAACTGCAATCTATTATAATATTATCATTCACAATATAAACATTACAATAAAGATACATGTAGAAAGAAAGTAGCCTACGTGTAGTTTTCGGAAAAAATAGATAAGCTATCGTTTGGAATAGCAAGGGATTGTGGAATACGTAATTATTGTCCCCAAGATCACGCGGCGTTACAAGAGATCTCGCGAGAGCGTTCAATACAGCCCGAACATGAAACTTTTTTCTCTGTTTTATTTAATAAAAGGCGAATGCCAAACTTGTAAGCTTAATGTTGGTTTTAATACAGTAAATACATTTTCGCTTCAGGAAAAGGTAGGGAAAACTGTTTTTTTAAAGTTTATTTGAATATAATTTACAGGAAGTGCCTCGCGTAGTACAGGAAGTGCGTCATCATTGTGCAACCCGAGCGGATCTGGCAGCCGAACACATCTGGTACCTACACAGGCCTGTTCGCGATTCGTCCTCTTCGCTCCTTTGAGCTAAATCACTTTACTCACGGCTCAATTGCGATTGTCTGTGAAAGTCCACGGGCGTGAAAAAGGGAAACCAGAGTCCTCTTCACCAGAGGAAGGTGTAGCATCCAGCGTGGCTACACCCGCTATCTGGCCTTGGTGGTCCACGGCAGGTTCAGAGGCCTCGGTGTGTGGGCTGGCTAAAGGCTACTCCTTACAGCTAGCTGGGCTAACTAACTGCATGATGCAACTTCGAGTGACGTCCGTGCTGAACGATACGATTTAACATCCACTATGCAGGAACACTTGCAGCTTTTAGGGCTGATATGCCTGTCACTACACGATCTGAGGAGCCTGCACGATATGAGGACCGCATGCGCAGAACGGCCGCCATCTTGGAAAGTCCGCAGTCGCCTAGGCAACGCACGTCAGCGTCCTCACCCCCGCCCCCGCCCCCTCCTAAAGTTCCCCGTGAGCACAAACACACACACACACAAAGTCCGTGGGTTAGCGGCCCCGTAACTGAATTTAATTCCAACACGTAATCAGTAGCATGATTAACTGTTCTATCTTCATAACAAACTAAATGTCGGTTCATAATTGAGCGAGATACAATCTGTTTCAGTGCAGTCTGTGGCTCTCCAAAACACTTTGAGCTAAGCGGGCTGTCAATGATGGCGGCCATTTTGCGCACGCGCACCTCATATCGTGCAGGCTCCTCAGATCGTGTAGTGACAATGCCATCAACTTTAAATAACAACAACTGTCTATTTAGAAAAGTGAGCTATGTTTTCCTCGTCTTTTTCCCTCTCACCAACACAGCCCGAGCGCCGTCTTCTTTCCTCCGTTTTATTCCCCAACACTCCCACATCAACCCACAAACCTGTTGTTGCACCCCCTGGTGCCTGGATGGCCACATTGTAGGTAAATTAATGAAAGGATATACAAAATACATGAATAATAACTTATACAATCTTCCAAACATTTATGAAAAACAATAAACTGGTATTTAACTAATATACCAATAAAATAAGACTCGACTGGGTTACATTAAGGTTATATTTTGCTAACAGGCTGATTATAAATCTACCAAATTTACGAGTTATTTCCTCAACTTGAAATTAGCAACAAAATGCACAACAAATGGTACAGGTGTACCCGCAAGAGATTAGAAGTGGGGAGGATTATCTTTCAAATTTGAGAGTGTATGAACATTTTTTTCAAGAATTTGCAAATACAAAGGTAAAATACTTTCTCCAAGCAATACAATATAAGAAAAAAGGACAGTGCGCTCTTAGATTCTATAAAAGTCAGAAGAACTACTAACAAGAGCAATAAAATCCTTTTGGTAATGATGAAAAGAAGACGATAGATTTTAAAACACAAATATAATTTATTAGAACAAACAACAATATTAACAAAAGTATATAAAAAACAAAGATTTTGAAAAAAAAACAGAAGATACAGTGGCCTTCAAGGAAAAGAACAAAACAAAATTTAAAATAAAGCACAAGATGACATACAAACAAAAACATGAACAAGGAGGTATGTCATGGTATAAAAAATTTACTAACAAAATATATATGAATAAAAAAAATTAAAGAACTGAACACAAGAACCACAAAAACATTGAGTGAAAGAGTGAGAGAGTGAGTGAGTGTGTGAGAGTGAGTGAGTGTGTGAGAGAGCGAGGGAGTGAGTGAGTGAGTGATGTAGTCAGTGAGTGAGTGAGTGAGCGAGTGGGTGAGTGAGAGAGTGAGTTAGTGAGAGAGTGGGTGAGTGAGAGAGTGAGTTAGTGAGAGAGTGAGTGAGTGAGTGGGTGTGTGCGAGAGTGAAAGAATGAGTGAGTGTTTGAAAAAAAAAGCTACCAAAAGAGTTTGAGAAAATACAGTTTTAATAGTCTGCTAACCTGCTGCCACGTGACCTAGTCTGCGAAATGTGGCGGAAGTTAAATGAATGATTAAGACTGATCTGCCTTGCAATCCTGCAATTCCATGGTTCCATGGTGTAATGGTGAGCACTCTGGACTTTGAATCCAGTGATCCGAGTTCAAGTCTCGGTGGAACCTACTATTGCTCAGGCCCTCTAAACGTCAAACAGGACCCTGTGTTACAAAAGCAGATATGTCAATGGAATGGCGTATGACAGATCAAAGCACTACAAGTTGATAAGACGGGTATAGAGGGCAATCACCTGAATGTGTTGCTAACGGGCCTTGGATATGTTGCAGGAAATTAATGGTTGGAAATATCTTGGCCCATGTCACTTAAAGAAAACTAAGTACAATGTTTCAGCTCCACCATGGATTCACCAAGTAAAGTACAAGTAGAAGGGGCGCTGCGTTCAGGTCGCAGTCTCCCCTGGAGGTGTGGGTTCGAATCCCACTTCTGACAAGATATGATTTTTCACAGAAACCAGTGCTTGCTCTGGGTAAGAAAAGTCAGCAACCCTCTAGGTACCAAAAGAGGTTGAGAAAATACAGTTTTAATAGTCTGCTAACCTGCTGCCACGTGACCTAGTCTGCGAAATGTGGCGGAAGTTAAATGAATGATTAAGACTGATCTGCCTTGCAATCCTGCAATTCCATGGTTCCATGGTGTAATGGTGAGCACTCTGGACTTTGAATCCAGTGATCTGAGTTCAAGTCTCGGTGGAACCTACTATTGCTCAGGCCCTCTAAACGTCAAACAGGACCCTGTGTTACAAAAGCAGATATGTCAATGGAATGGCGTATGACAGATCAAAGCACTACAAGTTGATAAGATGGGTATAGAAGGCAATCACCTGAATGTGTTGCTAACGGGCCTTGGATATGTTGCAGGAAATGAATGGTTGGAAATATCTTGGCCCAAGTCACTTAAAGAAAACTAAGTACAATGTTTGCAGCTCCACCATGGATTCACCAAGTAAAGTACCAAGTAGAAGGGGCGGTCCAAAACTGACCTCAGAAAGGGATAGAGAAAGACAAAGGAAATACAGCAGTGTTGTGTCCATGCAGGGTTGTTTTAGTTTGTTCGGTCCCACTACCCATTTCTGTTTATAAAAGTCACTCAAGGGTTAGTTAGCATGTTAACTGCCCTGTCTTGTTGCAAACACGACATCATCAATAGCGCCTAGATCAAGTGCTGGCATCGTGCCACACGTCTCCGCCAGCAGAAAGCACCACTGTCATGGTTCCATGGTGTAATGGTTAGCACTCTGGACTCTGAATCCAGCGATCCGAGTTCAAATCTCGGTAGAACCTGAACATTTGGGCGAAACACACTGATTGAATGTTTCCAATCGGAATCATTTTGACTTGGTCTACTGTATTTCCTAAATATGCAAATTAAGTAATCCCATCTTCTGCCCTACCACGAAAAAAGCATGGATTTGCAAGAAGCAGTCAGGATGGCGGAGCGGTCTAAGGTGCTGCGTTCAGGTCGCAGTCTCCCCTGGAGGCGTGGGTTCCAATCCCGCTTCTGACAAGATGTGAATTTTCACAGAAACCAGTGCTTGCTCTGGGTAAGAAAAGTCAGCAACCCTCTAGGTACCAAAAGAGTTTGAAAAAATACAGTTTTAATAGTCTGCTAACCTGCTGCCACGTGACCGAGTCTGCGAAATGTGGCGGAAGTTAAATGAATGATTAACACTGATCTGCCTTGCAATCCTGCAATTCCATGGTTCCATGGTGTAATGGTGAGCACTCTGGACTTTGAATCCAGTGATCCGAGTTCAAGTCTCGGTGGAACCTACTATTGCTCAGGCCCTCTAAACGTCAAACAGGACCCTGTGTTACAAAAGCAGATATGTCAATGGAATGGCGTATGACAGATCAAAGCACTACAAGTTGATAAGATGCGTATAGAAGGCAATCACCTGAATGTGTTGCTAACGGGCCTTGGATATGTTGCAGGAAATGAATGGTTGGAAATATCTTGGCCCATGTCACTTAAAGAAAACTAAGTACAATGTTTGCAGCTCCACCATGGATTCACCAAGTAAAGTACCAAGTAGAAGGGGCGGTCCAAAACTGACCTCAGAAAGGGATAGAGAAAGACAAAGGAAATACAGCAGTGTTGTGTCCATGCAGGGTTGTTTTAGTTTGTTCGGTCCCACTACCCATTTCTGCTTATAAAAGTCACTCAAGGGTTAGCATGTTAACTGCCCTGTCTTGCTGCAAACACGACATCATCAATAGCGCCTAGATCAAGTGCTGGCATCGTGCCACACGTCTCTGCCAGCAGAAAGCACCACTGTCATGGTTCCATGGTGTAATGGTTAGCACTCTGGACTCTGAATCCAGCGATCTGAGTTCAAATCTCGGTGGAACCTGAACATTTGGGCGAAACAGACTGATTGAATGTTTCCAATCGGAATAATTTTGACTTGGTCTACTGTATTTCCTAAATATGCAAATTAAGTAATCCCATCTTCTGCCCTACCACGAAAAAAGCATGGATTTGTAAGAATCAGTCAGGATGGCCGAGCGGTCTAAGGTGCTGCGTTCAGGTCGCAGTCTCCCCTGGAGGCGTGGGTTCGAATCCCACTTCTGACAAGATATGATTATTCACAGAGACCAGTGCTTGCTCTGGGTAAGAAAAGTCAGCAACCCTCTAGGTACCAGAAGAGGTTGAGAAAATACAGTGTTAATAGTCTGCTAACCTGCTGCCACGTGACCGAGTCTGGGAAATGTGGCAGAAGTTAAATGAATGATTAAGACTGATCTGCCTTGCAATCCTGCAATTCCATGGTGTAATGGTGAGCACTCTGGACTTTGAATCCATTGATCCGAGTTCAAGTCTCGGTGGAACCTACTATTGCTCAGGCCCTCTAAACGTCAAACAGGACCCTGTGTTACAAAAGCAGATATGTCAATGGAATGGCGTATGACGAACCAAAGCACTACAAGTTGATAAGACGGGTATAGAAGGCAATCACCTGAATGTGTTGCTAACGGGCCTTGAATATGTTGCAGGAAATGAATGGTTGGAAATATCTTGGCCCATGTCACTTAAAGAAAACTAAGTACAATGTTTGCAGCTCCACCATGGATTCACCAAGTAAAATACCAAGTAGAAGGGGCGGTCCAAAACTGACCACAGAAAGGGATAGAGAAAGACAAAGGAAATACAGCAGTGTTGTGTCCATGCAGGGTTGTTTTAGTTTGTTCGGTCCCACTACCCATTTCTGCTTATAAAAGTCACTCAAGGGTTAGCATGTTAACTGCCCTGTCTTGTTGCAAACACGACATCATCAATAGCGCCTAGATCAAGTGCTGGCATCGTGCCCCACGTCTCTGCCAGCAGAAAGCACCACTGTCATGGTTCCATGGTGTAATGGTTAGCACTCTGGACTCTGAATCCAGCTATCCGAGTTCAAATCTCGGTGGAACCTGAACATTTGGGCGAAACAGACTGATTGAATATTTCCAATCGGAATCATTTTGACTTGGTCTACTGTATTTCCTAAATATGCAAATTAAGTAATCCCATCTTCTGCCCTACCACGAAAAAAGCATGGATTTGTAAGAAGCAGTCAGGATGGCCGAGCGGTCTAAGGCGCTGCGTTCAGGTCGCAGTCTCCCCTGGAGGCGTGGGTTCGAATCCCACTTCTGACAAGATATGATTTTTCACAGAAACCAGTGCTTGCTCTGGGTAAGAAAAGTCAGCAACCCTCTAGGTACCAAAAGAGGTTGAGAAAATACAGTGTTAATAGTCTGCTAACCTGCTGCCATGTGACCGAGTCTGGGAAATGTGGCAGAAGTTAAATGAATGATTAAGACTGATCTGCCTTGCAATCCTGCAATTCCATGGTTCCATGGTGTAATGGTGAGCACTCTGGACTTTGAATCCAGTGATCCGAGTTCAAGGGCCTATCCGAAAAGTCCAATCTCCTAATCTATAAGCCTCCTTTCCTATACCTTAACCCCTAAACGTCATCGGGGTTAAGGAGAGATGAAAGGTGCTTCCTATCGAACATAGGAAAGGACAGCGCTGTTTCAAATGAATTCGACTCCACTTTTCCTAACCGACGTCATTGCGCGACGGCGAGTAGGCTATTGCTGACGTGAAACTACACTATTCTCCGAAAATTGACTACAACAAGCGCTCGTTTGATCCATGCGTTCTTTTCATATTGATTTTAATCAGGTTGTCGCCAACAGAGGGAGAATCACTCCCATATATCCCAATTCACATGTGGAATAAAAAGAGGCTACACTTATGTTGATGTTGAAATGAACTGCCCCCAGTAACTTCATTAAATGTGAAGTTGGTATTTTATTTTCTTACGGTGTATATTATGTGCTACGAAAATAACTATTATGATGTTGGTCTTTTATGAGTTCTTTATTATCTTTAGCCTGTGTGTGTGTGTGTGTGTGTGTGTGTGTGTGTGTGTGTGTGGGGGGGGGGGGGGGTATTTTGTTTTAGCAGAGTTAAATCTTCCTCTCTTCTTCTCCTCTCTTCTGTTTTACCTCTTGTTCGTATTCGTGCAGAGTCGCTAAACTCCGGCGGTGGCCTGTTGCTTTAAATCTTGCCGCCGTAAAGGATTATGGGATACCACTATCTCCTTTCCTTTCGTATAGGTTGGTCCGGAGTAACCTATGCTAAAGGAGGGTTAAAGGATGAATCGAAGGCTCCTTTCCTAGGGGCCCCCTTTCCAAGCATTTTGAGAATTCGGACACCTATCCCCGGTACTTTTCCCGGGTTTACTCGATAGGAAAGGAAAAATTTTTTTTTTTTTCCCATCAAAAAATACTTTTCGGATAGGCCCCAAGCTCGGTGGAACCTACTATTGCTCAGGCCCTCTAAACGTCAAACAGGACCCTGTGTTACAAAAGCAGAAGTCAATGGAATGGCGTATGACAGACCAAAGCACTACAAGTTGATAAGACGGGTAAGAAGGCAATCACCTGAATGTGTTCAACGGGGCCCTTTATAGTTTCAGGAAAGAATGGTGGGAAAAATCTTGGGCCCTGTCACTTTAAAAAAAAACTAAGTACAATGTTTGCAGCTCCACCATGGATTTACCAAGTAAAAAACCAAGTAGAAGGGGGGGCCAAAACGACCTCAGAAAAGGGGTAGAGAAAAAACAAAGGAAATACAGCAGTGTTTTGTCCATCAGGGTTGTTTTAGTTTGTTCGGGTCCCACTACCCATTTTTTGCTTAAAAAAGTCACTCAAGGGGTTAGCATGTTTAAATGCCCCTTTTTGTTGCAAAAACACGACATCTCAATAGCGCCTAGATCAAGTGCTGGCTCGGTGCCACACGTCTCTGCCAGCAGAAAGCACCACTTCATGGTTCCATGGGTAATGGGTTAGCACTCTGGACTCTGAAACCAGCGATCCGATTCAAATCTCGGTAGAACCTGAACATTTTTGGGCGAAACAAAAAACTGATTTAATTTTCC
>CM047523.1:4597924-4654395 GCA_026122265.1 Ammodytes dubius | reverse complement strand
AAAAGTTTGTTTTTCTCCACATATAAATGCTAACCTGAAACCTATTTATTCGTCTAATTGTACGCTAAACTGAGATTTCTTTCCACCGCTCTAGTTTGCCACTAGACAGCTGTATTTTTGTTTTCTCGGGTCAGCACACCTCAGTTTGTGTAGCAATTTCTACATCCAGCTAATATGTGTTGCAATGCAGTGTATAATACTCAGCTACAGCTGGACAAGTAGGACAAAGTCATTGTTTAAAATCATACAGTTGTGAACACAGCTAAATGCTGCCCCCATCTGTCCGTGATTCACAACTACAGGTAACGCTGAAAAAACAATCTCTACACTAAAGAGATAACAGAAAGTAAGCAGCTTTTGTAATTTCATGTAAATAAATAAAATATTTTCTCGGCTCTCTTTAATAATCCACAGTAGCTCTGAGTCGAGCAGCTGATTGGTGGAGTGATACAAAAAGCAACTGCTGTCTGGCAGAAACCTAAATCTGTTGAAACAATTCTCAGTTTAGCATGCAGTTGAATGGATATTTAGGTTTTAGGTTAGCATTTATGTACAGCATGCTCAACAGTTATTAACAGTTAGTTAATGCTTATAACTAAGCATTGGCTTATTAAGCAGAGCAATTGCAATTAACTATACAGTTCTTAGTTAACTAAATGCTTAGTTATAAGCATTAACCAAGCCGTTATTAACGGTTAGACAAAATAATAATAATCAATAAGCATTAACTATGCACCCACTAACGGTTAATAGCATTAACTAAAAGTGAATTAATGTAGCCTACCCTTATGGTAAAGTCATACCAAATAATCTTATGGAGTCCATTACGCTTTTAGTGTCCCATTGATATCACACTCTGTCTGTAAAGCATAGAATGAGTGTCAAAAGTATCTGTTTAACATTTAAGGTAAACTTTTCGTAAAGCGTTACAGAGGATTCTGATCGGATAGTGAGTCAAATTTACTCATTTAAACTGCTGTTTCAAACATGGACAAGATAATAAAAATTAAAATACAATTATTTTGTGGTGTGATTTTTTCTCTCTCAAAAGTTCTGGAGTTTATTATTCTCATTTCCGGCTAAAGAAATAATTTAATTAGTAGTAGTAATATCATTTGTAGTAGATGGGACAGTAGAGCAACACTGCTTTGGTTGGGGTTAGAATGAATACTACTATGACTTTGCAGACATTTTAAAAAAGAATTGCTGAGAATTGAGCTATCAACTCACACTCTTACTTAACCGGCAAGTCTCACTGCCGGTGCACGTGCAGAGCGACAGATGGGTGAATGTTTAGGCGCCTACAATGGCGGAGCAGGTAAAAATCCTTCCCAATGTCTGTTTTGATGTTTTTTATCATGTTTTATCGCACCTACGGATCTGAGATGATGCTAGATAACTCGCTGCTTGAAGACCACAGTGCATTAATGTGGTGACGTAGGGACGAGGGAGGGGACTGCTAACTGCAGTCACTGACACTTCAGCTTCCTTTAAGCATGGATAGTAGTGACTGAGTGTGCAGGGGAGAGAGAAAGATAGACAGATAGAGGGAGGAAGAGATAGCTTTATTTTGCTTTTTTACTGTGAGCGATCATCACTGGCTTTAGACCGACTCCCGCTGTCACGAGCCGACCAGCTGTTGTTCTGAACAGCTGTTTAGACACGGAGGTGAAAACGAAATTGAAACTTAAAGGTGAAGTAAGCGGTTTATTTATGTTAATATAAGTATTAAATCGCTCTTTATTCATACAGTGATCACTTACATAATGTGCGTGTTTCATAAATCCGATCTCTCAGTCAGCTGCTTTACATCTAATCAGCAAATAAACTTATTGTAGTATCCCGGAATTTTTATCCAATCAAAAGAGAGAACTCTACAATCCGACACTCGTCTCACTCATATATAGTATATACACTCCATGGTCTCACTGCCGGCGCACGCCAGAGCAACAGATGGGTGAATGTGTATGCGCCTACAATGGCGGAGCAGGTACAAATCCTTTCCAATTTCTGTTTTGATGGGTTTCATCATGTTTTATCACACTTATGGATCTGAGATGATGCGAGATAACTTGCTGCTTGAAGTTATGCATTAATGTGGTGACGTAGGGACGATCGAGGGACTGCTAACTGCAGTAACTGACAGGAAGTTAGCTAAAAGAACCATTCCGCTTACAGCACCTTTAAAAAATAGTGCAGCGCTGCATGTGAAGAAGAGTGAGATAAACACTTGTGACCACCAGAGGGCGCTGTTGGATTACATACGATATTTAGACACAAGTTGCCACATCCCCACTTTTAAAAGTATAGGCCTACAAAAAGAGGGTATTAATGTACAGCAGTTGAGCTGCATGTATGTTGGCTCGTTGGTCTAGGGCAGGGCTATTCAACCTCCTTAACAAGTGGGCCGAAAAGGAAAACCACTGGGGGTTCATGGGCCACACATACAGTAAAACATATAATGTCAATTAATCGCTACAAATAAATGGTACTTAAGGTAGTGTTAACTCAATAGATCTAGTACTGCTAAATGGAATAAACTTGTCAGACACATTCCTTTCTTCTTCACTTTTAATCGCATCATTATAACAATTGTTGTTCTTACATATTTTGGACACATTCTTATGTTGATGGAATCATCACAAAACAGAACTACATATGAGACAGTTTGAGCCTGTTTCAGTCAGTGAGAGAAATTGCACTGCCTTGATTTTGCTATTTCAGCATAGTTTGATTTATAAATTGTAAGGCCAATCCTGAGACACTCATGCAGCTTCATATACCAGCCTCATAGGCATGTGTAAAACTGATTTACTGCATTTGTTTTATTTATCACACCTTGTATTACACACGCGAACCAGATTTGCAGACAACAATTTTCCTCTTTTTTTTTTGGTCTGCAGGCAAGCTCTTGAGGGCCAGAAAATAAATAAGAAGGGCCGTATTTGGCCCACGGATGGCTAGTTGAATAGGCCTGGTCGAGGGGTATGATTTTTCCACAGGGTGCGAGAGGTCCCAGGTTCAAATCCCGGATGAGCCTGCCTTTAACCTCTGGGCTGAGAGTGAAACAATTAGCCAATGTCTATTAGATATCTATGAGAGTAGATAGATATCTGACAAATAAATTAGAATGTGTCTCATATCACTGTTGCCTATATATGCATTCAATCTTGTGTCACCAATTCCTAGACACAGGTTATTCAAAAATCAAACAAAGTTCACACTTCCAAACTTGTATATACTATCTATGTTCCAAAGCAGACTGCTCTTGTTTGACCAATATATGTCATGGAATTAAGGGACACAAGGCATTCTCACAAATCAGCCCTGGAGCCTCAAGCAATGTTCTGCTGAAGGGCCCTCCTACCTGACCTGTGTTCCATACAAACCATTACCATTGCCACATAGTTGCACTTGACAACCCAATCAATACGTATGTATTACATTGATTTTTTCCTTCTGTAGAATCCTTAAATAATCAGCTTATTTCGCAATAATACATCCTATCCTATAAGCAAATAGTATCAATTATAAACAATAATGATAGATTTTTGAAATAAAAATGTACCAAATGA
This sequence comes from Ammodytes dubius, assembly GCA_026122265.1. Classification (NCBI taxonomy): domain Eukaryota; kingdom Metazoa; phylum Chordata; class Actinopteri; order Uranoscopiformes; family Ammodytidae; genus Ammodytes; species Ammodytes dubius. The sequence continues at coordinate 4,650,820 of CM047523.1, read as the reverse complement.
CTAAAATATTATGCTGATCTTTCACTCGCTGAATGGTAATTGGTCCAGTCCTCAAAATATTATCCAATAAGCTTTTGACAATGAAACATAAACAGAGGCCTAAACAAAAGTAGATAAAAAAACAAGCGTTCCATGTCTGGACCATTTGCAAGCACTCAATCATTTTGAACCTGCCTATTTGTCTGCCTGTTGTCACTTTTAGTTTTTATAATCTCTTTAATGCCATATATATTTTTTCTTATGTTCTAGCCTAAATGTATTATTCTGACCCTGTAGAGCACTTTGAATTGCCGTCTTGTTTTTTCTTTCTTTTCCGGCTTCTTCGATGTGCTGCAATTTACACCACAGTCACGTCTGTGGGCAGCTTTTATCCAGTAAATATTTTCTATTTTTGTTTGATACTAGGGTATGTACAGTATCTCACAAAAGTGAGTACACCCCTAACATTTCTTCAAATATTTCATTATATCTTTCCATGCGACAACACTGAATAAATGACACTTTGATACAATGTCAAGTAGTCAGTGTACAGCTTGTATAACAGTGTAAATTTACTGTCCCCTCAAAATAACTCAACACACAGCCATTAATGTCTAAACTGTTGGCAACAAAAGTGAGTACACCCCTAAGAAAAAATGTCCAAATTGGGCCCAAAGTGTCAATATTTTGTTTTGCCATCATTATTTTCTAGCACTGCCTTAACCCTCTTGGGCATGTAGTTCACTAGAGCTTCACAGGTTGCAACTGGAACCCTCTTCTACCCATTCATGACGACATCAAGGAGCTGGTGGATATTAGAGTCCTTGCGCTCCTCCATCTCCCGTTTGAGGATGCCCCAAAGATGCTCAATAGGGTTTAAGACTGGAGACATGCTTGGCCAGTCCATAACCTTTACCCTCAGCTTCTTTAGCAAGCCAGTGGTCGTTCGGAGGGGTGTTTGGGGTTGTTATCATGTTGCAGTACTGCCCTGCGGCCCAGTTTATGAAGGGAGGGGATCATGCTCTGCTTCAGTATGTCACAGTACATGTTAGAATTCAATGAACTGTAGATCCCCAGTGCTGGCAGCACTCATTTAGCCCCAGACCATGACACTCCAACCACCATGCTTGACTCTAGGCAAGACACACTTTTCTGTGTACTCCTCACCTGGTTGCCGCCCCATACACTTAACACCATCTGAACCAAATAAATGTATTTTGGTCTCATCAGACCACAGGACATGGTTACAGTCATCCATGTCCGTAGTCTGTTTCTCTCCAGCAAACTTTTTGTGGGGTTTCTTGTGCATCATCTTTAGAATAGGTTTTCTTCTGGGATGACAGCCATGCAGACCAGTATGATGCAGAGTGTGGCGTATGGTCTGAGCACTGACAGGTTGACCCCCCACCCCTTCAAGCCCTTCAGCAATGCTGGCAGCACTCATACGTCTATTTTCCAAAGCCAACCTCTGTGTACGACGCTGACCACGTGCACTCAACCTTCGTAAACTGGGCCGCAGGGTGGTATTGCAACATGATAACGACCCCAAACACACCTCCAAACGACCACTGCCTTGCTAAAAAAAGCTGAGGGTAAAGGTTATGGCCTGGCCAAGCCTGTCTCCAGACCTAAACCCTATTGAGCATCTTTGGGGCATCCTCAAACAGAAGGTGGAGGAGCGTAAGGTCTTTAATATCCACCAGCTCTGTGATGCTGTCATAAATGGGTGGAAGAGGGTTCCAGTTGCAACCTGTGAAGCTCTAGTGAACTACATGCCCAAGAGGGTTAAAGGGGCAGTGTGTAATGTGACATCATCAAGAAAGTTCTAGAATGCAACGCTCCCTTGATAACCCCAACCCTTTCGAATAATAACAGAAGCTACTGTGGCCTTCAAGGACAAGAACAATTCTAAATTTTAAACAATGCACCTGATGACATTCCAAAAACATGGATTCCTCCACAAGACCTGCCTGCTCAATGGACAAAATGTAATATTAATATTTGTAATTCTCCGCTCAGGAGGATAATTCAGATTATTGGCGGCGGTGATTTTACACCAATGAGGACATATTTATGTATGAGGATATTGATTTTAGCTAATACATTACTTAAAATGTTACACACTGTCCCTTTAAGGCAGTGCTGGAAAATAATGGTGGCCACACAAAATATTTACACTTTGGGCCCAATTTGTAAATTTTTTCTAAGGGGTGTACTCACTTTTGTTGCCAGCAGTTTAGACATTAATGGCTGTGTGTCGAGTTATTTTGAGGGGACAGTAAATTTACACTGTTATACAAGCTGTACACTGACTACTTTACATTGTATCAAAGTGTCATTTATTCAGTGTTGTCCCATGGAAAGATATAAAGAAAAATGTGAAGAAATGTGAGGGGTGTACTCACTTTTGTGAGATACTGTATGTCTTGCTGAAAAGTTTAAATAAAGTTAGAAAAAAAATGATCAGAAGCTCTCTTCTGATTGGCCGACTTCCCTAACGTGCTATCCAGCCAATCAGTGAGCAGTCTGTGAGCGTATATAATCACGGGAGCGCCGTCTGCACGCTATCCTCTTCTTTCGTTTGAATTCAGAAAAATACTCCAATCCCTACAAAATGTCTGGTCGCGGAAAGGGTGCCGGTAAGGTCAGAGCAAAGGCAAAGACCCGCTCCTCTCGTGCCGGGCTCCAGTTCCCCGTGGGTCGTGTCCACAGGCTGCTGAGAAAGGGCAACTATGCCCACCGCGTCGGAGCCGGAGCTCCGGTATATCTGGCGGCGGTGCTGGAGTACCTGACCGCTGAGATCCTGGAACTGGCTGGTAACGCTGCCCGCGACAACAAGAAGAGCAGGATCATCCCCCGTCACCTGCAGCTGGCCGTCCGCAACGACGAGGAGCTCAACAAGCTGCTGGGCGGAGTGACCATCGCTCAGGGCGGCGTGCTGCCCAACATCCAGGCGGTGCTGCTGCCCAAGAAGACCGAGAAGGTCTCCAAGAAGTAAACACCGAGGCTGATTCACCTAAACACAAAGGCTCTTTTAAGAGCCACACACTACAAACTAAAGATGAAACGCTCCACAATGTAACAATATGTCAGCACTGGTTAAGGGCAAGCTATAAACATACTGAAACAAAGTATCAAATATTCTGCTTCACTTCATGCAAACTAGTTTTGGAAGGCAGGTCATTACTTCACATCTATTTCTGATCAAATCTACTGGACAGTTATGGATTTCAGAAGTCTAGACTGACTACTATATCAATATTTACCCGAAAATAAATATTTTAAATAATACATTTTATAATTGGGGGGTTATTTATTACACAAAGGCTCTTTGTAGTTCCTGATGAAGGCTAAATGCAGATGTTCACAGCCGTACCAAATATACAATGATGATGGTCACTACAGTTAAAAATTAAAATGCCTTGTATGGTCGGTATTTATTAAATAGTGCATTATTGTGATGAATTATTATATAATTATTAGTCCCACTGTCTCAATGAGAATTGCAGTCACACTATTTAGCAAAGCAGTGGTCGAGGTTCCAGTGTTGTGCCAAAGTTACAAGGCGTGTGTGCAGAGGCGAATTTAGCCATTAGGGAAGAGTAGGCAATTGTGTTATATACTTGGGCCAATACTACATGTGAATACGTTTATAATACTATATATATATATATATACACAAATATATATATACAAATATATATATACACTAAATAAGTTACCAGTAAAAAAAATAATAAGGTTGATGTAAGATATAAAACGTACCAATTTAATAATATGTTGACCCATATGCACCTAGAGATTAACAGGCCTATTGCTACATTGTGCAAAGCTGATTTGAGGACAATTTGCTCCATTGTTGCGTGTGTGTGGCTCTTAAAAGAACCGTTGTTGTTGATAGAGGTGATCAGTTTAAGCCCTCTCTCCACGGATGCGGCGGGCCAGCTGGATGTCTTTGGGCATGATGGTGACCCTCTTGGCGTGGATGGCGCACAGGTTGGTGTCCTCGAACAGGCCGACCAGGTAAGCCTCGCTGGCCTCCTGCAGAGCCATGACGGCGGAGCTCTGGAAGCGCAGGTCGGTCTTGAAGTCCTGAGCGATCTCCCTCACCAGGCGCTGGAAGGGCAGCTTGCGGATCAGCAGCTCGGTGGACTTCTGGTAGCGACGGATCTCTCTCAGAGCCACGGTACCGGGCCTGTAACGATGGGGCTTCTTCACTCCGCCGGTGGCGGGGGCGCTCTTGCGGGCAGCTTTGGTAGCCAGCTGCTTCCTGGGAGCTTTGCCTCCGGTGGATTTACGGGCGGTCTGCTTGGTTCTGGCCATTTTGGTTTCTAAGTCTTGTGCAAGAAAGAATGAAGTTTGCCTGTGAACAGCGGCTTTATAAAGGAACTGCCGGCGCGAGCTCAGCGTTGATTGGTCCAGACAGAGAGAAGCGCGCACTGTAGATGATCAACTATTGGACAGAAGAAATTCAAACTAACCACTCCTCCACCACGGCTCAATCCTGCCACCTACTGACAGTAAGGAGTATAACAGGACACACAGTGGACATCTGAACTAGACTGATGTGGAGAATCAAAGTAAAGCCCTCCTCCACAGCGGACACTAGTGTTTGATGTAGAACAGATTATTGTTTGATATTGTTTTCATGTATTCATGTTGTTTTCTAATTTTATATTTTAGGCCTATCATTAGTTCATGTTTAATATTGTTGTTTCTCTTTATTGTGGCTAAACTATGTATGTCTCCTTATAAATTAGTAGGGTTAGTTAATAATATAGTTTACAAAATATACTCATATAGAGGCTACTTAACAATATCAATAGAGCTATTTGTAGACGTATTAGCCTACTTCATGTTTTCTAGTTTTTCCAGTACTTACATTGTGTAGGCTACATGTTGTGTATTGTTCACACTTATTTACTTATTTGATTACTATTGTTAGATTGTTATTGTTAGGCTAAACTTTCTGGTAATATGCTTATACTTTATACATAGGCCTATTGCATTTCTACATATTCTAAATTGGAAGTGTTCCAAACCAGATTGCCCCCTGAAAGTATTTCTGACATTAAATCACCTCATCTAAATGCCCTGTTTAAAAGAGTAGTCTCCTTAGAGTCGAAGGGTTTAGATTGGGTAACACTTTACAATGAGGTACACACATTTGTAAAGGTTGTTACTGATGTCGTTACATCACTCAAATCCTTCTCAAAATCTATAAAAAACTGGTTACTGACAAATCAAATATGCGTCCATAATCATCTGGGATAGTGTGTTTGTCTTTGTGTTTACTAGTTGTGTTTGTGTGAGTTTGTGCTCCTTGTCTGTATACCCTTGTTTGTGCTTATGTGTTTTTGTCTGCACTCATGCCACTTGTTTGCTCCTTGTCTGTGCTCTTTGTCTTTCTTTAAATACTTATGTGTTTTAATCGTGCTATATGTTCATGAACTTTTATCTGTTTCTGTATGCTTCATGTTTTTCACACCAACCTGTTATGTGCTGGAGAAATGATTGTGTCGTTTTGCTTGTCCGTGCTTCTGTCATTTTGTTTTTGTGCTTATGTGTTGTATTTTTCTTCTTTTAATGTTTCTTTTTTTCTTTCTACCTGCCAGGGACTACAGGTGAAAATTAGCCTGCATGGCTAAATCTGGCACATTCACATGTTTATTAATTAAATAAATTTAAAAAAAAAAGTAACAAATGAAAAATGAATGAGCTACTATATAGACTATTGAGAAGGCCTAACTATGATCTACCTATATAGTTACTATTTACATATGTAATTGAGTAACTATACTAATAGCCTATAGTAACTTACTACTAAGAGATATTGAGTATTATACTATATTAATATAGTAAATAGGGGAGACCAGGGACGTTTGTAACACCCTGCATTTCTCCAAACAGAAACAAGCTAGAGTGATGAAAATTTCTGACTCTGTATGCTCATATGTACAGTGTTTGAAACAGAGACGAAACTCACAGAAAACTTTATCATATGTTGTTGTTTTTAGATAGTGTCCTAATAATAAATCTCTGTATCCTTAATCACTATATTGTCATCTTAAAATCTAAATGTCTAATATGTCAAACTAGAAGCTAAGCTAGTTTACAAGAAAATATATTATTCTAATTATTATTATATTATTAAAGTGGTACTAGGACAGTTGTGATATTAGGCCTAATTTAAGATGTTAAAAACCTCATACTGTATAGAACATAATTTCTAGAAGTCACTAGGCATATATTGTTTGGATATTCCATTGTATTTAAATGTTGAATTAGACCTAGTAGTAGTATATGGCCTAGTAGTTGTTTATTATTTAAAAAATGACTAGTTGAAATATTACGCATTAATGTCTAGTATTTGATTTGATTATTTAGATACATTGTACACATTGCAACCATCCCAGTACAGGGTTGAAATAGTAGTACTATAGTAGTTTACTATAGTATTTATTACTTTAAATAAATATATAATAGTGAAGTAGGCCTAATGGCAGTTTAAATGTTTTTTTTTTCATGGATTAGGAAAATTAGCCTACAAAGTGTAGTTCATCCATTTGCTACTTTGTTCCTACACTTTTATGTTATTGTAGCCTAAGTGTTAACTTGTTTCACGCATAGGCTACAACGAACATAAAGCCTAGTTGTGTTTAAATCATGGTCTAGGAAGATCTCTTTAGTGTGATGTGGTGGCTCTTAAAAGAGCCTTTGGTGAGTGATGCTGGATGAAGGAGCGCTTTACTTCTTTGCCTTCCTAGCTGCAGTTTTCTTTACTGGAGCTTTCTTCACCGGGGTTTTCTTCACGGGGGCTTTCTTCACAGGGGTCTTCTTCACAGCCTTTTTAGCGGGAGCCTTCTTGGGACTCTTCACTGCGGGCTTCTTGACGGCTTTCTTGGCCGCTGCTTTCTTCGGAGACTTCTTGGCTGCTACTGCTTTCTTTGCTGCCGGTGCCTTCTTCTTTGGGGACTTCTTGACGGCGGGCTTCTTGGCTTTAACGGGGGCTTTCTTCACCACTTTCTTCACTGGTTTGGCGGCTTTGGGCTCCTTCTTGGCGAGCTTGAAAGAGCCGGAGGCCCCGGTCCCTTTAGTTTGGCCAGAGTCCCGTTGGACACCAGCTTGGTCACGGCGATGTTGATACGTTTGTTGGCCTTGGCCACATCAACGCCTTCAGCGGCCAGAGCCTTTTTGACCGCAGACAGAGACACTCCCTTGCGCTCCTTGGACGCGGCCACGGCGCTGATAATCTGCTTCGGGAGGGTGGGTCCTTCCTTCTTGGGCTTGGCAGCAGCCTTCTTCTTTGCGGCCTTAGCCGGGGCTTTGACCGGGGCAACTGCTGGAGCTTCTTCTTCTGCCATCTTTACTGTTCTCTGTGTTGGTTCGTCTGAACTATTCTGAAACTGAGCGCACGAGGCGGGACTTATACAGCTCATGAGAACCGTGGAGAGTCAAGCACACAGCCGCTCTGCTGCCCGGCTCAAATGCGGCGACACTTTGTGTTTTCTCCTCCACATTTCGGGGATAAAACTCACATGAGAGAAAGGTTTTACACCATAAATGTTATTCTAGCAGAGAGAAAACCCTTTTCTCTTCAAACTGAGCTCATTTCTAAAGCCATGGAGGCGTTTATTCAACTCCAGGAAGCTTCAAACCTCTCCAATACACCGTCACTTCGAGCAACTCACAGCGACTTTCTTTCACATTTCGTCTCCTAAAATGGTTTAAAATGATGTGTATTTTATGTTAAAGCGGTTTTCCAGTTAGCAGGGACATATGACTAGCGAAGAACAGTTTAATGGCAGTAGTGGCGAGTCTCTTTGGATTTAAATCAGAGCTGTTTCTGGTGGAAGTAAACACACCGATGCTGCCAGTGACTCGGGCCGTCAGACGGACTCCTGACAATATGGATCCGCCTGGGAAATACTTTGTGTTTCCACCAAATGTTAGAATTAACACGAAGAGACTGTCAACACAACGCATTAAGATAATAATGATCCGATGTCACAATTTCTGTAAATTATTTTTTATTTATTCAGCGCTAAATTCATTTCTTTAATCAGCTCCAGTTTGTAGGAGGCGTTCTGTCTGTAGATTTGCTCGACTCCCAGAAGTTAATGCAATATAAAAAACACTTTGATTTCTGTATTAAATATAATTGTAATTGTTTTACGTTATTTAGGCCTTTTCAAATAATGTATGATATTTGTTGATATTGTTGTAATGGCTGATTACTATTAATAAATATAGACTTATTAAACTTTACTATTTACGATAACTAGGCTACTCAGTCACTTCGATCTGATGGATTGCCTAGCATGCAACATATAGAATTAGGCCTTTACATGCACTAGAAAATGGTAAAATCATGCTATTTGTGAGCATATTAAAAAATGGGCAGTTTATGTTGTGATTTAAATGTGTATTTTCAAAAAATAAATAATAATGATTCATTTAAAATCATGTAGTCAATGTAGTAAAATGGTAAAAATATAGCGCTTTTTAGCCGATTTTCTCAGCCCCAAAGGCTTTACATTTTGCTTACCACATTCACCCATTCATACACATACACACACTCATACACCGATGACATTGTATCCTATAGTTGCATCTTGGCTCATTCAAATCTGCTAAATGATTTATATAGCGAGTAAGTGAAGACAAACTTCATGGTACAATTCCAATAGTTTGTTATACTCACCGGCCACTTTATTAGGTACACCCTTTCTTATAAAAACAAAAGGCTAATCAGCCAATCACATGGCAGCAATTTAATGCATTTAGACGTGGTCAAGACAATGTACTGAAGTCAAACCGCGCATCAGAATGGGGAAGAAAGGGGGTTTAGGTGACTTTGAACATGGCATGGTTGATGGTGCACGGCAGGATGGATCCATACTTTCATGTTGTTAACGCCAAATTCTGAACCTGCCATCTGAATGTCGCAAATCGAGACTCATCAGACCAGGCATTATTTTTCAATCTTCTATTGTCCAATATTGGTGATCCTGTGAGAATTGTAGCCTCATTTTCCTGATTTTAGTTGACAGGAGGGTGGGGTCTTCTGTTGCTGTAGCCCATCTGCTTCATGGTTGGTCGTGTTTTGCGTTCAGAGATAGTATTCTGCATACCCCGGTTGTAACCAGTTGTTATTTCTTACTGTTGCCTTTCTATCATTTCGAACTAATATGCCCATCCTCCACTGACCTCTGACTTCAACAAGGCATTTTACGTCCACACAAATGCCGCTCACTGGATATTTTTTCTTTTTCGGACCATTCTCTGTAAACCCTAGAGATGGTTTAGAGTGAAAATCCCAGTAGATCAGCAGTTTCTGAAATACTCATACCAACCCTCCTGTCACCCTCAACACTGCCATGTTCAAAGTCACTTAAAACCCCTTTCTTCCCCATTCTGTTGCTCGGTTTCAACCTCAATAAGTTGTCCCGTCCGGGTCTACATGCCTAAATGCATTCAGTTGCTGAAATGTGATTGGCTGATTAGTTGTATGTGTTACCAAGAAAATGAACCGCTGTACTAATAAAGTGGCCGGTGAGTGTATATCACAATGTAGCCTATGACCAAGTATAGGCTATGTATAATGACTGTCTAATTGATTGATACATATGTTGTACTAAAGGGCAGTGTATCCTATGGCAAACTGTTCGATAAAAAAACACTTTTCACACACATTTCTTTTTTTTTTATTCGTGTGTGAAAATGGACATGTGTTTTAGAGCTGTTCTTTGTCACTGGAAATAGAACATTATCAAAATGTCTCAACAGTGAGCCAAACTGCACTGGTCTATGGATGTTGTATACATTTACCTACCAGATAAAATACTAGTCAGACGTTATTGAAAGACTAGGAAAGTGTGCTTATAGATTTCAGTAATACATTGTATCGCTTTTAGAAGGATTCTTAAAGTAATCAAATGACCTGCAGTTTGTTGTAGTGCACCACAATGTGTAGTGTCTAGTGACAGATTAAAATTGACATTCCCTTTTCATACAAAATTCATAGTAAATCCCAGTGTACACTCAATTTTACTGTAGGCCTATAGGACAGTCAAAGTGGGCAAACGTTAGTCAGACATTTAGTATTAAAAAAAATAAGTGGTTGCCCCAATACGATTGTGTTGTTGTATAACAGCTGGTACACTTTGATAGCCTTGTTAAAAGATTATTCCTTATTAAAACTTTCCATCATAACTTTGAGAAAGCAGTAACTCTTTGATGATGTGGATGGCTCTTAAAAGAGCCTTTGTGTCTCTGGATAAGTCGGGGTGATTTACTTGGAGCTGGTGTACTTGGTGACAGCCTTGGTTCCCTCAGACACGGCGTGCTTGGCCAGCTCACCGGGCAGCAGGAGGCGGACGGCGGTCTGGATCTCCCGGGAGGTGATGGTGGAGCGCTTGTTGTAGTGAGCGAGGCGGGAAGCTTCGCCTGCGATACGCTCAAAGATGTCGCTCACAAAGGAGTTCATGATGCCCATCGCCTTGGAGGAGATGCCGGTATCGGGGTGGACCTGCTTCAGCACTTTGTACACGTAGATGGCGTAGCTCTCTTTCCTGGACTTGCGCCTCTTCTTGCCGGTCTTGGTGGCTTTAGACACAGCTTTCTTGGGGCCCTTCTTGGGCGCTTTGACGGTCTCTGCACCAGGCATGTTCTTATCAGTGAAGGATCAGCTGACTAGAATACTGTGATGTGGTTGCGAGGCTGCTTTTGTATGCTGCCTGATGTAAATGAGAATGTGTCGTCCCTCGCACAGGATTGGCTGTTGTGGTGTTCTAGACCGAGCATGCGCAGACAAGATGTACTTGTCCCTATCAGCACATTTTGAAGATTTATCATGAATTTATATATTTGAATTGGTTGTGTGTAAAGGAGGCTCGTTGAAAGACATGTGGAATGAGTCAAATATGTATCACTTTAAAGGTGCACTCTGCAGTTTCAGAGGAGGGGATGTGTTTACATGTGCAGAGCCTGTTAGTTTATTGTGTTGAATAATTATATCAAACATCTAAAATAAATTATTTTTAGGAACCTGGAACCAAACGTAGAACGACTATGTTTGTAAACCAACTGTGAAAACAGTGACTTCTCAGGAAGCTTTCTAACTTCAAACAGTGTTGCAGGGATCACATTTTCCTGTGAGAAAAGTTTGTTTATTCAGTTATGAGAATAAACCTAAGAAAATGTTTCACTTCTCCGACACAAAGTTATAGTGCAGGGGTGGCCAACCAGTCAGAGACTAAGAGCCACATTTTTTACTGTGTTACTGCAAAGAGCCACATCGTACACACGGGTACACATGAACATCCCCCCATCCCTTCCTCATACACGCACATACACACACACACACACACACACACACACACACACACACACACACACACACACACACACACACACACACAACACACAGACAGACCTCTGCTCAGTCAGATTTACTGTAAATGTCACAACCAAAATGATAATGCAGTAACGGCCTTAACTATGTTTCACCCGTTTCAGTTGAATTTTGTATTATTATTATTTTTTAAATAAATAATGCTTGTGCATGCTACCAGGGGCACAAGGGCTCAAGGGGGCCCTAAGCTAAGGTACTGATAACTTTACATGTCTTATAGTCAAAGAGCTCAGTCACTCATGTCAATAAAAGGTTCCAAAAAGGAATAGCCTAAATATAAGGAAATACATCATCATGGGCCCCTCAACTAGGGGAGAAATACAAAAGCAATTGTAAAGCAACAGCATTATTAGCTCTGTCTTAGGGGCTTCATGGGGGGCCTCTAAGGCCCCCACACATACAGGAATAAACTTTCTATGTGTAAATTCTATACTGTTCATAAAAAGTAGCTATCCACCCTTTATCTGTTGAAATGGGTCTCTCCATCATATAACATGGGTCTGCAGACCAATCTACTGTTTTTGCAGTTGCAGAGTAAAGGATGCTGCCTGCTTAAGAAAAATCTGAAAAATAATGTTCCTTCTGCAGCTCAAGATTTGATTTAGCCTCTAATTTTTCCTCTCTTAAGTGCATTATATTGATGCATTTTACTTTAAAACGGTACACATTTTCTTCCAGTGTGCAATGCCCCCTGACCCCCCAACAAGGACCAGGGTCCCTCCCACAGTGTCCCAAAATCGTCTGGGAAACACTGACTTTCTTAATATGTTTTTTGCCAATAATTGTATGTATCTGTGCGGAAAAGTCAGTGTAACTGACTGGATAGGTAGGAGTGGGGGGGGGGGGCCTTTGAGAGTCTTGGTCCAGGGGCCTATTATCTCATAATCCGTCGAAGAACCAACTGGATTCCACAATCTTTTTAATTTTCGCATTATTTATTAAAAAATTAAAAAAAAAAAAAAAAAAAAACGGGGGGCCCACACTAGGACTTGAAACGGGCCCCCAGATCGTTAAGGCCGCCCCTGTGATAATGACAGAACTGGACTCCTACAGTACTAAGACGACAGGCCAGTCATTTTCAACAATGAACATTGTGTGCACTGCCTCACACACAAACTCTCAGTTCAACCAAGTCCACAAACAAAAATATAACAATTTACAATAGCGTTTTTCTCTTACTATGCATGTTGCTTAGTGGGACTTACTTTTAGCATGGAGTGAGCTGAAGTGGCGCTGAAGATTTGAAGCCTTGAAATGCGCTAATGACGCCTGGCATATAAGGCAGAATGGCTTGGTATAACGTTCAACAAAAAATATAAACTCTCCCACTCTGTTTCGGAGCGAACTTGACACAAATTGTTTACTCACGGAAAACCTCCCTCCAAGCTGAGCGGGCAGTTTTAGGTTGCGTCCACACCAAACGTTTGCGAACGTTATGTTGCGTCCTCAATTAAACATTTGCGAACAGGCATACACATACACATTAACAAAATAAAAAAATAAATAATGAACAACATGTAAAACGAACGTAAGAGCCGCATGAAACGTTTGCGAACATGCACACACAGGCCCAAAAAAAAAAAAAAAAATAATAATAATAATTATAATCACAAAATTTGATATGAACTGAAACGCCGCACTAAGCAAGGCAAAGAGCCGCGGGTTGGCCACCCCTGTTATAGTGCAATGAATCCATGTTACAATATAGTTATTCCAATGTTTTTCAGACTTTATTTAACCAAGAATATTTCCATTATACATCTTTCTATAGAGTGGCCTATACCTAACGTTATGGACCATGTTTTGTGTACATAGAGTAGCCTATATTCAGAGCAGACAGTGTACACTCAATATTGTAGGCTAAATGTTTATATTGCCCACTTTATACACCGTTTGGTTTAGCACAATCTAGAGTTTGTGTTTTGTATTGCTTTAACTTGTATTGCAGAGATGTTGAAGGCAGAAATAGCCACATTATATTTTTTCTTGGAATATTTCTCTTTAAACGTAGTGTGTGGCTCTTAAAAGAGCCGTTGGGTTGTTGTTATGATCGGTCCTGTTTAGCCTCCGAAACCGTACAGTGTGCGGCCCTGCCTCTTCAGAGCGTACACCACGTCCATGGCGGTGACGGTCTTCCTCTTGGCGTGCTCGGTGTAGGTGACGGCGTCACGGATGACGTTCTCCAGGAACACCTTGAGCACACCGCGGGTCTCCTCGTAGATCAGACCGGAGATTCGCTTCACTCCACCGCGGCGAGCCAGACGGCGGATGGCGGGTTTGGTGATTCCCTGGATGTTATCACGGAGAACTTTGCGGTGACGCTTGGCGCCTCCTTTACCGAGTCCTTTGCCTCCCTTTCCTCGTCCAGACATTTTCGAGTTTACTGATTTTCAGCTCCAAAGAGAAGAATGAGTTGAGAGCTGCTTGACTCGGTCTTTAAAGCTTCTCTGCGGACGTGAGAGAGGACAGGGGCGACTCTCCGGTGGGAGGAGCCAGACTCAGCAGCTGTTTTCCCTGATTTTTCATTTTGATTAGTCCCCTTATTATTATATAGTTTAATCAGACTTTATCAGGCAGGATTTTAAGTCCTTCATGTGCTTTGATATAAAAACACCTTTATTTAATATCGAAATGTTATTTAAATCTTGATCATTCTCATCAGGCCTTTAGCTGCCACTGAGGAAACAGAGGGTTGAACTCTGCTCTGTATTTTATCTGGGGATTTAAAGACATGTTATGCTTTTCTTAAGGTCAGTTTAAGTTATTCGTGTCAAGACCAATGTGTATGTTTTTTGGCTCGTTAAACTGAACTGTTTCTGATGAATTAAGGCATGTGTTGTATTAAAATAATGGGACATGTTAGTGATATGTTAGAATGTATTCAATGGTTGCATGACTGACCTGTACAGTGATCTTTAGAACCTTCACAGAGCTGCTGAAGACATTTCATGAGGACATTTTCTTTCAAATCCTCATGGGAGATTTAACAACAGAAAAATCGGATTTATTTGAAATTGTATCATCGATCGAACAGCACCTAGTTTAGAATGTATTAATAAAATGACACATTGGTCCCCAGGTAGCTTTACATTCTGGACAACATAGTGAACCTTTGGCGATCCTGTAGTCTAACTGATGATACTAATGAATGTCTGTGTCTTGTGCTACACAGGTTGAAGATTTCTTACTGGAATCAGCTTCAATCTGTATGGAGGTTTACAGTTTTTAATAATTAATTTACTTTATGAAAAAAAAACATCAAATTAAGTCAAACCAATGTGTGCAGAACCAGGACTCCAATTCTCATGGATAGAGTCAAATAATAATTGAATGTTAAGAATTCACAATAATGCACTATTTAATAAATACTGATAGCCCATACAAATAACAATAATTAGTAATAGTAATTTATTACTGTAGTGACCATCATCACTGTATCTTTTGTATATTTGGTACGGCTGTGAACATCTGCATTTAGCCTTCATCAGGAACTACAAAGAGCCTTTGTGTAATAAATAACCCCCAATTATGAAATGTGTTATTTAAAATATTTATTTTCTGTTAAATATTGATATTGTAGGCAGTTTAGACTTCTGTAATCCATTAATGTCCAGTAGATTTGATCAGAAATGGATGTGAAGTAATGACCTGCCTTCCAAAACTAGTTTGCATGAAATAATGCAGAATATTTGATACTTTGTTTCAGTATGTGTATAGCCTGCCCTTAACCGGTGCTGACATATTGTTACATTGTGGAGCGTTTCATCTTTAGTTTGTAGTGTGTGGCTCTTAAAAGAGCCTTTGTGTTTAGGTGAATCAGCCTCGGTGTTTACTTCTTGGAGACCTTCTCGGTCTTCTTGGGCAGCAGCACCGCCTGGATGTTGGGCAGCACGCCGCCCTGAGCGATGGTCACTCCGCCCAGCAGCTTGTTGAGCTCCTCGTCGTTGCGGACGGCCAGCTGCAGGTGACGGGGGATGATCCTGCTCTTCTTGTTGTCGCGGGCAGCGTTACCAGCCAGCTCCAGGATCTCAGCGGTCAGGTACTCCAGCACCGCCGCCAGATACACCGGAGCTCCGGCTCCGACGCGGTGAGCATAGTTGCCCTTTCTCAGCAGCCTGTGGACACGACCCACGGGGAACTGGAGCCCGGCACGAGAGGAGCGGGTCTTTGCCTTTGCTCTGACCTTACCGGCACCCTTTCCGCGACCAGACATTTTTAAGAGTTGTAGTTTCAACGAAAAACCGAAGAAAATATGCTCATGTCAAGGACTACCCGAGTTTATATATCCACCCTGCTGGACGTTGATTGGCTGGAGAGAACCTAACTGTGATCGGCCAATCAGAAAAGAGGTCGTGTATTGTCCTATCGGAGTCCTTGAAAGATTTGTTTACAAAATCTAAATTATTTACAGATAGAAGACACAGATTTAAAACCCTCTTACTTATTCCTCTTGCTCTTTTGGCTTTATCAGCAGTTAGCATCCACTGATCCATGTGTGGTTCTGATCCATAATCTTATCCTACCACCCTGGATGCCTCCCTTTGCCCTCCTTTGTCCCACATGTAGTCACATTTAGTCTGTTTTCTTCTGATTTGCTAATATACATTTACAGTATATTGTTCCGTTTCTTCCCTCATCTGCCCTCTCATTCTGCCCTCAGCCTATATTTGCTGAAACCCACAAACATCTCATCTGCCCTCCTTGGTTTTAAGTACTCAAACAGAATGTCATAACAGCTAGTTTGGAAAGACCATTTAGACCATGCAGAAGAGTCAAATCATATTTATATATAAAAAATGTGTGTCTTATTCCACCACATTATTAGAGCAGTTAACACTGGCACCCATCTCCATGTGTATTACAGCCAGTTGGGCAGGTAGTGATGGATAAAGATAGACCAGCTGAAGAGTTAACATCTAAAAAAATATGTTGTCTGGTTGTGACCTCAGGTGGCATGCATACAAACTCCCAGAAAACTTGAGGTCTGCTGCAACTCTCAGCTCTTTTAAATCAAGTCTGAAGACTTTTCTGTATCAATTTTAACCTGCAATTTTATTTATTTAAGTGTTCTCTTTCTATTCATTAGCTTTTAAATGTTTTATTTCTATTCATTAATTTTCTAATGTGTATTATGTATTTTAATCTTGCCCCTGTAAATCACTTTGAATGGTCTTGTGTCTGAATTGTCCTATATAAATAAACTTGCCTTGCATAGAAAGGAAGTGAAACAGAAGAGAGCAAGCGCAGAACGTGTACCTGTTAGATGCAGAAGATGTACTTTCACCTAGTTTAATGCCAATGTTCAGATAAAGTGCAGAAAGTGGCAAGTTGTCTTGTAGGGCGTACAAGTTGTCTAGATTGTCTGCTAGTGGAAACATTTTACCAAGAAACTGTGTATGCGACCACTGACATGAAACTGCTGGAGGCTTCCTCTTGCTGCAGAGCATACGGAGGCCTGTGTGTGCAGTGTTAAGTACACAACCCAAAAGATATATTTAGTTCAGTAGAGGTTTCATAAATACTCATTTTCACAATATTGTACTAATAATACAAATAATAGTTGTAAATAGTTTATTTACACAGAAATACATCTCACATAATTCTTCACAAGATTAAAGGGTTAAAAAAAACATACCTCAAAAGGTATAGAAGATTGTAAAAGAAAAGACCATATAAAAAAACATTCAGACAGGCAACAAAGGACTACAAATAAGAGTTAGCAAAGCAAACAATCAGAAGACGTCTTAAGGTGCGAACACACTGCACACGCCGCGCGGCGAGTTTACATAGAAAGTCAATGTATTTCACGCACCGCCGCGCGAATGGGCGGCCGGCGGCGAGCGGTTCACGCGAAGGTATGTAGGTGGGCGGTGCCTGGCTAAAGGGCACCATGGAGGTGAACTAGTCCCTCTCAGTCCCACCTTTAATGGTAATGCAGTGTGCTGTATGTAACGCTCTCATGTGTGGCTTTAACCTGTGGGAGAACACAAGCAAAAATCAAATCAAATAAAGAAAAAGGATGAAACATTTTGATCACGACAATACAGTACAGAAATGGTCTGATATCTGGCATGTAAGAAAGCCCTAAACGCACATGGAATCATACAATCTTTAATTTGATGTTAATAGCATTTGTATTGTTTTGCAGAGATGATGGGATTATTATAACGGGATAATTATTTTGAGAAAACTATCTAATGTTTTTTTGTATTGTTCTGCAATGTATTCTTTAAAAAAAGAATTTGAGACCTGATTCATATGGGTATGAGCGGAGGAAGCTGTCCCGGGTTTGTCCCACTTGTTCACTATACACACCACACTGTACGTCACTTCCTCCTCAGCCTGTGATGAAGAAACAAAGCCAACGCCACCATTTTGCATTTCTACAGAAAAATGGCTCCTATGTACTCATGCCTTATTCTATAAAATATAATATTTAATAATACAGATGTTCATAATCATTTACAATAGAGCTACCTCAGTTCGAAATATCATTCATTACCATGTTTATTGACTTTTATTTGTTTTAGAAACAATGAACAATGAATCAGCATCTTACCGCTGTTACAGCTGATGATGCGTTGGTCTGTTCTAAAAAGTAAAACATTTAAAAAATATATATAAAAACAACTCATTTGACTGATATGTCATTTTGGAATGGAATTGGTGCAAACCTGAGATCAAATATTTGATAAAGCTTACCGCGTGGTTTCAACGTACGCCAGACGAATGAGGCCAGCAGTACGATAAAGATCAACAGGGTCACAGGCAGGAGGCAAACAGTGTAGAGGGAAACACTGCAACAGGTTCAAGAACACAATGCAAATGCAAAATGAACCAAGCAGAACAGAATGTCCAACAGTGTCAATTCATTTTCATCATCATGGTCATGTTTTCCCCACATTACATTTATCTTATTTTTTTTTTTTATTTAGCTAACGCTTTTT
Source organism: Ammodytes dubius (assembly GCA_026122265.1). Lineage (NCBI taxonomy): Eukaryota > Metazoa > Chordata > Actinopteri > Uranoscopiformes > Ammodytidae > Ammodytes > Ammodytes dubius. Next base: position 4,632,478 of record CM047523.1, on the reverse strand, counting down.
TCCAAAGCGACTTCCATTAAGTGCATTAAACCATGAAGGTACAAACTCAGAACAACAAGAAAGTACTATAGCTTCAAATAAACCAAACTACAAAGTGCCACATATAAGCAGAGGTGGGCAGAGCCAAAAAATTTACTCAAATAAGAGTAAGTTACTTTAAGATTATAATTACTCAAGTAGAAGTAAAAGTACTCATAAAAATTATTACTCGAGTAAAAGTAAAAAAGTATGCAGTGAAAAGACTACTCAAGTACTCAAGAGTACAAGTAGGCCTACTGAATTACTCCGGATTTATTTTTGAAATATACAGAGCAACACAAACGGTACAGAATAGACACGAACATAATATAAAACAGCAATGTTAAAATAAAGATAATGTTAAATAACATAATTTTAAATAAAACAATAAATAAAGTATTTAAAAATCAAATGAATAACCCTTGAACTCAAAAAATTATAAAATTAATTATCTGCCAAATTAAATACATCACCCTTCGAATAAAATGATAATAAATTAGGCTTGTCCAAAATTATATTATTTAAAACCAATACACTTATAACACTGTTGCAATTGTTTTGCACATACACATTTTAAAACAAATTCCTACAATATGTCACTGGCCCTGAGAAAATTATCTAGGTTGTGTTTTAGCCCCAAAAATATAAAACACACAAAATTAAACTTCGTTACACATCAAAACCTGCAGGCACACTCACTTAACGTATGAAACTACAGAGTGGCTGAACAAAGAGACCACTCTCAAGGTGCGAACACACTAGGCATTTTACACGCGTAAGATTTACGTGCGTAACGCGGCTAAAATGTTGCTTGATCATTTTGTGTCAAAAATGGTTGTACGCGCGTAACGTGCCTAGTCTACCTACCGATATTGTATTTCCCCTAATCAACCATGGCTGCGATAAGACCCAAGAGTAGACCCGGGGCCTATTGCATAAAACTAGGATAAGGGATTAACCTAGGATTTTTCGGTTATCCTGGCTTGCGTTAGCCATGATCCGGTTGCATAAAAGCGGAGGGACATAAGTTACCCTGGAGATTCATCCTTTACGTTTAGCCTGGTCCCGACCAGGCTAAACGTAAAGGATAAACTTATTCTGTTGCCTGACTGGCTCAGTCAGCTGTCAGCTGAAGGTGTTTAACAGTTATTCCATGATCTTCTGTGTAATGCTTAAGTTTCAATAACCTGTTTTAAAGTACCATATAAAAGACTGCATTGTCATTTAGTTAAATAGTTCTTCTTTTTTATTATTTAACCTGAACCATTTATAATTAACTTAATTATAATTACATTAAGATGAAATTATATAAATTATAATAATTTATGTGATAGTCTGTTCATATTGCGGGCTATATTTATACAATTGACCAATTAATTGGTCAAATAAATTCACTTTGTACTTATAACTATATCGAGGTGCATCTAAAACAAAATTAAATATCTATGAAAGTTTCCTTTTTTCTGTAATTTAATTCAAAAAGTGAAACTTAAATATGTTCTAGATTCATTACACATTAAGTGAAATTAATCTAGAATAAACATACTTTTCAGAAGGTCGACATTTCTGATTGGTTGTATGCAATATTCTAATATTTTGAGATACTGGATTTTTTATTCCATGATCAATCAATCATCCAGGGCGGCAGTGGCGAAGTGGGTAGGAAGATTGCCTCTGGAGTGCAGGGTCGGAGGTTCGATTCCCCGCCTACCCGCCACATGTCGAAGTGTCCCTGGGCAAGACACTGAACCCCAAATTGCTCCCGATGGTTCAGAGAGCGCCTTGCATGGCAGCTACTGCCATCGGTGTATGAGTGTGTGTATGAATGGGTGAATGTGGTAAGATATGTAAAGCGCTTTGGGGCTGAGAAAATTGGCTAGAAAAGCGCTATATAAGTCAAGTCCATTTACCATCCAAAAAGAAGGCCTGACATATTTCACTTTGTGTAATGAAAGTTTCACTTTTTGAATGGACTTTCCATGATATTCTATTTTTTAAATGCAGACTACTCACTGTCAACTATTTTATCATAAAACAATGCAGGGACATCAAGATTAGTTGGCAGAGATGACATCCCCTGTATAAAATGAACTGCCCCCTGACTTACGGTTTAAACTAGCAAGGCATTGTGGGAAAATGGGCCGTCTTTTACATTTTTACATCAGTAAATCTGTGTTCGATCTCTGGGTCTACTTCTGAAAGCTGTGGGCTGGCACTTAACAGAATGACTTACACCTGGCTTGACAAAGCGGCTCCTTTACATCCTGGATTGGCGTTTATGCAACTGACTAATCCGAAGTGCCCAGGCTAGACTTTGTCAAGGCTGGCTTTATCAATCATCCTGGATGTCTTTATTCCACTTTTATGCAATAGGCCCCCGACCCAATAGCGTGCATGTCCGCACAAAAACAAAAACAACACGGCCAACAACTGTGCCAAAAGACAAACTGAACAGCACAAATAGCCTAGCATTAAAACAGCATTGCATATTCACGGCAGCTACATAACAAACACAGTTACAGCAGCATCGGTGCACGGCGGCACAACATAAAGCCAAGTAGCCAACATTAGCCTACCTGGCTGTGACAGGGGACCGTGGCTGGCGTATCAACACCGGTGCTTCGCTGTACTCGTTGTGAGTGTCCCCCGGACATAGCCCTCATGTTTGGGTTCATAATATGAGGCGCTAGCCGCCCGCACACAACAGGGTGAGTTAACTAATGCTATACGGCGCTAACTTGTTTTATCGGCTCAAGCACAGCCGCACATGTTTACTGAATTAACCAGGAAGTCCATTCTCCTGGTTTACTCTCCCCACGTCTTCTATTCCCGAGCTGCTGTCATACAGCACCGGCTCGGCTGCCTGCAATACATTTTCCTCCTCAGTGTCTCATCCATAGACATTCTGTGTACAGTACACTGTCCGTCTCTCTGCCTGTGACGTCGGGTCAAGCTCAACGCTGATTGGCCAACGCGGCTAATCGTCTCGCGTAGGAGCAACAAAAGTTAAATTTTTTGAACTTTTGTTGCTCCTACGCGCGTAATATATACGCGCGTAAAATTTACGCACGTAAAATATACGCGGGTCATACGCGGCTAACGCGGCTAAAATGTTGCTTTAGCGCGAGTGACGCATTTACGCGACCTGTACGCGCGTAAACCAATGGTTCCCTATGGAAAAGGGGCGGGTTTCATACGCGTCTGTACGCGTGTAAAATGCCTAGTGTGTTCGCACCTTTAGACTCTCACACAGCCAGACTGGGGCATGCGAAGTGAGTAGGCTACAGGGAGAACAGGACATGTGTCAAAGAAGAACAGTTTCTCTGTAATTGCGAGTGTGTGGGAGTGTCACTGTGATTGTGAGTGTGTGATTGTTATTTTGTGAGTTAGTGTGATAGTGTTGAGAGCTTGCGAGTGTGTGAGTTTGTATTTGAGGCCAGGGGTGTGGCTATTGCTCCTCGGAATCAGCGGTTTCTTCCATTTTCTCGACTCACCCAGATAGTCGGTAAAATATGCGTTTAACCTACATGGCACGGCCACGGACACAACATTGGTGCGGAAGGGTGCGGAACCGCAGCCTTTAAAAAAGTCTGCGGACATTGTTGAGCCCTATGACAACATGACAACACTTGCCATGTGACTGAAGTGGCTGCATTTGATTGGCAAGCTTTTGTAATGTGGTTTTTATTGGTTGAAATAGTCACGTGATAGAGATGTTGGCTGAAGACGTCCCCGGGGAGAGAAATCATGAGAAATACCGTAGCTCTCGCATGTAATAAATAAAATATATATAAAAAAATAAGGTAACGACCATCACGTAGCCAAATGGAACGGCGTAAAAGTACCGTTCTTTCTTCAAATATTTGCTCAAGTAAAAGTATGTTGCAATAAAACTACTCCTAAAATTACAATTTATTCAAAAAGTTACTCAAGTATTTGTAACGGAGTAAATGTAGCGCGTTACGACCCACCTCTGCATATAAGTGCTACATGGAGATGTATCAAGCGCAATTTTTTTTGTGTCATGTTTTCCCCCACAGCTTTTCCTTCAACACAGTCATTTAACTTGAATGTGTGGTCTTCATAAGTCTTATACGTGAACAAAACATATACAGGTGCATCTAAGAAAAGATCATTTATGTCATGGAAAAGTCCAATCAAAAGTGGAACTTTCATATATTCTAGATTCATTACTCAAAGTGAATGTCAGGCCCTTTATTTTGTTTTAATTTGGACTATTACACTACAGTTTACAGCTCATGTAATGCAACATCTAGTATTTCAAAATATTATATTATTACACATAACTAATAAATAAAGAGGATTTATAATACAGAAATGTCAACTTTCTGAAACGTATGTTCTAGATTCATTCTAATGTATATGTAATATATACAGTACAGTATGATTTTTTTTACTATTTTAATCAAATTACAGACAAAAATGAACGTTTCATTGATATTCAAATGTTTTGAGGTGCAGCTGTATGAATATTTTTGGCTGTTTTAGTTGCCCATAAATTAGCCAACCTATTCCAAATAGATAGTATGTACATGTCACTACAGGCTACTAACCTGTGGTAACTAGCCTGAGCTGTGGTAGATTGATATGCAGAGACAGATGTGGGGTTCACAGGTCCGGGGGTCGGGGTGGGCGACAGGGTGGTTACACGCCTCGCTGCTGTATTACCAGGATCATATCACAATAAAGAATATTAATAGACAGTGTCATTACAACTATTACTATTGTACTTTTTCTTCCTGTATTATCATTTTTTGTGTGTGTGTTATTTATATGCATTTAATTGTACATCAGGAGTGGGGTGGGGTGGGGAAAAATTGATATATTTCAAGGTTGATTTTGAAATTTTTCACAATGTAAAAACTCAATAAAAAGAAGTTTAAAAAAAAAAAAAAATATTAATAGACATTTCTTAGAAATGAAAATGTTATGGTGTTTTTTATTCATTCTAACTTACCAGTGCTCGGTCTCTCTTTAACAGTGACGTGCACCGGCATCTGTAGGTTTCCTTTGGCGCAGTAATACCAGCCGCTGCTCTCTTCCCTCAGACCCTTCATAGTCACAGTGAAGACATCGGGGTGTTTTGTGTCAACGGTCACTCTCATTCTGTCAATCCATCCAGAAGGGGGCTTCACACAGGCTCCTCCCAGCATGCACCACTGACTCTCCCCGGATATACTTTGGCGACAATCGATGGTGACGTCTTCCCCTTTGAATGCTGTCATCTCCTGGCGATCCACAAACAGTAGGGGGCAACCTAGAGGTATTTTATTTTATTTTATTTTATTTTATTTTATTTTATTTTATTTTATTTTATTTTATTTTATTTTATTTTATTTTATTTTATTTTATTTTATTTTATTTTATTTTATTTTATTTTATTTTATTTTATTTTATTTTATTTTATTCGTTTGCCTTAACCTTTTGCACTATCTAGAATCTATTTATTGTTTATGTTACTTATTTCATTTGATCCTTTTGTACTTATTGCACCATGGGTCGGAGGGAAACATTATTTCGATTCCCTCAGTATGTCTGGCACATATTATAGAAATGAACAATAAAAGTTGACTTGACACTTTGCACTTTGGTTGCAGCCATATCATCGGAACATCCTGCTCACTAGTTTGCAGTTACACAATGTTAACACAACCTATAGGCTCTGTTAACTGGTATGTAAGCGGATGGTCCCACCATAGCTAGCGACATGGCCGTTTACAGAGCCTAGGCTGTGTATTAACACTAGATTTTTTTCCAGCGAGCACACAGTACGTACAGATAGCGGATCGTGAGGGGATATTCCCCTATTTTGACATAAAGTGATTTTGACAAAATGCTTTAATTCGTTTTTACCTGTGGTGACTGACAGCTGAAAATACATGCCGTCATCTGGCAGGTCTTTGATGTCCACACTACACCAGTTATGAGTGTTGTGAACCGACAGATCATCAATAGTCACAGTGAGGATTCTTTGGCGTGTGTCATCAGAGATTGAAAACTGTCCCGGACTTCTCGGCTGGTTGGTTTTAACCTTGTTGGAGCAGGACACCCAGTCTGTTCCCTCACACAGGTACTTGACATGGTGTGTGTACTTGGACTCATAGAGACATGGATAGAGATGGAGCCTCCAGCCTTCACTGACACTTTACTGACCGTAGTAATGCTGCCAATTCCTGCAACAAGAACCAGAAAACAATTCAATTCAATTCAAATTCAAAAAAGCTTTATTGGCATGCCTATTGTTGTAAACAAACAGTGTTGCCAAAGCATTACAGAATTACAAATATTACAACAGAATGGAACGTCAGAGCAATGTGTAAATATAACACAATAGCATAACAAACAGATGTACATAATTATATCTAATATATAAAATGAAATGGACAAGAATGATTATTTAATTTAGCAGGTTTTCGATTAACATGAGAATAAAACAAAACAAAATGAAACAGTGTAGAATATCAAAAACACTTATAAATACATACACTTATAAAACACTTTCACTGTAATGTTAGTTTATATTATAGGTGGAGTCAGCCAATCTGGAGAATGCTTGTTGTCCACTCACTTTTGTCACTAACTGTCCGTACTGTGTGTGTGCTGAAAAGAAATCCAGTACTATTACCCAGCCTAGTCTCTGTAAACAGGTATCTTGCTAGGTATGTTGGGCTCCCTTTGTTTTATATATATTTTGTTTGCATAACAGTTTACAGAGCCTACGCTGTGTATTATTGTTTCAAGCACACACACCCAGGCCAGCACAGACAGAGAGCGGATCGTGTGGAGATGTTAACTGATTTTCTTTAAGATTTTATTCAAACAATTGTCATTTAAAGGTCAGCGATTCTGAAGAAAGCTTGTTGTCAAAATCCCTGGTGTAAAAATCAATGAACCATACAGTACATACAAAAAAAAATCCAGTGTTGAAACACAGCCTTGTTTCTGTAAACAGATGTGTTGCCAGCTATGGTGGTATCCCCTCTTTGTTTACTTACAGTATATTTTGTGTGCATACTCGTTTACAGAGACTAGACTGTGTATTACCTCCATTTTATGGTGGAGAGAGAGGAGATATTACCTGGTTTTGAAATAAACTGATTTTGACAAGCATTCTCCTGAATCGCCGAATTCACCTTTAAGATATGTCTCAACCAAATGACATTCAAAGCACCCCAATCATGGGAGCTCTGGTGGCGTAGTGGATAGAGCGTGTACCATAGCTGCTCATTGCAGTGGTTGCGGGTTCAAATCCTACCCATGGACCTTTTACTGCAGGTCATCCCCCTCTCTCTCTCTCTGTCTCCCCATTTCATCTCTGTACTGTCTAATAAGCTTGAAAAAATGCCAAAAAATAATCTTAAAAAAAACAAAAACACACAATCATACTCACGTACTCATCATCTTTCACAGATAACAAAGCACGTCATGAAATGGCCTCTGTCACTAACCTGTGAGTCCAGAGAAGATGAGAAGAACACTGAGATGAACAGCCATGTTGATGAGCAGAGTAAGACTATAAGCAACAACGACCCACTCACATTCACAATGATGTTCCACTTCCTGAAATCACTACATAAGCCCTCGCAATAGGAAACACCTCTCTTCTTCTGAGCGTTAGCTGCATCACACTGGTTTAGATGGAGAAATAGATGAAGGTAAAGCACACACATAGTTGATTACCTTACCTTAAAGCCATGGGTACGAGATTCAGCATTTGGCAGAAAATGGAATGGTATAACAGCCCTTTGGTTAGACTAACATTAAAAGTGGACAGGGTGTAAGGACCAGTGGATACACAATGTCAAAAGAAAAGACCAGCACTCCAGCTGTTATGTGAATTATTATGTGTTCATGAATTGAACTGAAGATCTGAGGCTGAAAAATGTAATTTAAACTATATTATAAGTGTAACATTTTCTTACTAATGGCAGACTTTCTTAAATACAAGTTTATTTTCTTTAGCAAGATACTTGGTCAGTAGCCCCAATAACATTAGCAAAAGCTAGTGGTCATCTGTTCCTCAGTCTAGTTGTTAAGCATCTGGCTGCTAGCATGTTGTTTTGCTAATTTTACTATTCATATGAACTGAAATAATTTTGATTTTTTTCCTTCATTCTCTTTACCAGAATGCACCAGAATGCTTCGATTACTTGTTTAAGATTTTGGGATTTTTGATATTAAATTAAATTAAATTTGTATTGGTTGTAATGCATATCACATGCCATTCATTCAGGTTTGCGATGGCCACCCCACTCTAGGTCTGTGTCCCACCTTAGCCAAGTCCAAATGTCCTGGAAACGCCACTGCACACACACTAGCGGATTGGCGCATAAATCATTATGCATCATCATTGGTCTAGACATCAATATACCCAGAAGAGGTTGCGCTACTGCTCTCTGGACACGAGCGTCTCTCTTCAGACTAATCCCTTTAAGTCATTCTGTTGTCAAGCTGCCGGAGACACACGACACAGACACCGGAAATGTTCAGGGACTGCCTTCAAACAAAAGCATAATGATTGTTAGGTCATGAATAAGGAGTTGATTTATTTGTATCTACACAACAATTAAATATATTCGAGAGAATATAGGCTCATTCAATTCACCTTCAACAGCAAACCAAACCTTTTAGAAATGCATTTTCAAAAAAGGGTGTTATAATCACAGTATAGCAGTGGTGGGCCGTCAGGGCCAGCAGGGCCTTCTCTGCTGGCCCTATCAAAATCCAAATAATATATATTTAAAATTATATTAATTTGTGTTTAAATGTGTCTGAATTTAATAAAAAATGTCAGTACATTACAAAAATAATATATATTTTTTTGCAATATAGTTATTTTTTGTGAGGCTGAGCTGGATTTCCCAGGCATATCTCATCTAAACGCATCACAGCTATGTGGAGCAGCGGGGCCTGCACTAGAAGTATTGCTGGCCTTTCATTGTTATATCTATACTGAGTATAGATATAATAAGATAGAACTGTATTTACCCACATTGTTACAAACAGTTGCAGGACACGGTAGGAAAAATAGTGCAGATATGTGGAATGCAAACATAATGAAATTGTTAACGAAAATGTAGTGGCACTCCGTCTCATTCCTTCTCCTGTGTACCACTTGTTGGAGTTAACTCACAGTGTTTGCAACGCGAGCGAAAAGACGAGACAATGTTCCTTCGTTTTAAAAGGTTTACTTGAAAGTCTTCAAAATAAAATACACGTCTTCACATGGTAAAGTGCACGGTCTAACGCACGGTCAAAAAACTGTGTAGCTTCCATCAAAGTCAAACTCCAAACTGAATTACGTTACAGCAGTTAACGTTATAACTACACAGTGATGTCATCACGTAAAAATCCAAAAAACATAGAAAATAACTTATTTAACATATTACATAATAAATTATGCATTTTAACAGCTTTAACATATTATGAATTAACATGAAATTACTGTTAGCAATTTTTAACCATTTTAAACTAAATATTTATTCTAAATCAATTATTGGCATATTGGCTCTTACAGAAACTTTGTTTGCTTATATATTATAACATTTTGATACTAAAACATTCATGCTTTTGCTGTGAACTTTGTTTGACCTCACAATATACAACTTGTTGTTTTCACAAGAGAAGTACTGTGAATGGCCTTGGAAAAAGGGAGTACAGACTCCACATACTATTCTCAGACATTGGATGAAGAACACCTGCTGATCATTGTTGGGAAACAGGATGCAAGTTTCTGTGAAAATCCTTATCAGTTTAATTAAAACTCATCCACGTCAGCAATGACCCTGGACACACGAACAAAATGTGTTCACATACACATTTTGTCAGACATATAAACTCTGCTATTTCAGTTCAGTTTTGTATTTCAACCATGTACCAAACCAGATACATTGTTGTTAATGACCCTTGTTTTGCTGTTTGCAAGTAAAAAACAACCTGCTTTGAAAATGCCTGACTGATCTCTTTATTAAAAACACTTGGGTTTTTTGATAAAAGAATTTCTTTAACAGAAATATGAAGAACAAATAAAGATTAAAATAAGTTGCGAGTGCAAAGGATAATAAAAAATATCCACCGGGGACAGGAAGGTGCTAATCCAAAATCTACGCAATGTCAACTACCTTAACAGAAAGGGCCACAGGTCTTATACTGTAGCTGTGTATGAATGAGGTGTGCATGTGGTTAATTAAAGACGTGATTGTGATTTAGTACATGCTATTTCATGTAGGCCTACTACTACATTTAATTGTAACAAATTTACATTGAAATGTACGTAGGTTTTGTTTTTTGCCGATAGGTGAACAAATAAAGATCATTCAACAAGAATTGTCTTTTGTATATTTAATCAAGTGATAAAGTAGAATAACATAAAGGTCCAGGCCTGACAAGTATAGAGTCATTCTAGCTCATACAGTGTAGCCTACTTTGAGAGTCTGACCAATAATTACTGATACAGTCACATAGTTCAAAGCTATCAGGACAGCTAGAGGTTAGCCTTGTGGGAGGACTACGGCTGATCTTATTTTATTTTGAAAGGCCCAGCATGAAGCTATGGTGTGTTGTGGTGTGTGTGGTGCTTGACTGATCTTGTCTGCAGCTCTGTTGATTTTCTAAATCCAATCTGCGTGTGTGACATCAGCAGCGTGAAAGCTGGGCCGGGCTATACATGTCGTCCTCCTTAGAATAAAACTATGAGGTGCAATCTGAGGAGAGCCCCACATCCTCCAGGAGCCTCTCCACACACAGCCGATCCGTTACACATCGCCTCATCCTCGGTCTGAGAGCAGCACTGTGGGACCCGCGGTGGCCACAGAGCCAGCGGAGAGGAGGAGGCAGGGAGCGCGGCATTAAGCGCGTTATGTTGGGCAATAAGAAGAAAGCGGCCCCGGTCGTTAAGAATGGAGCCGGGACGTCCGAGTCAAAGGCCATTCATCCTCTGAGGAATCTGGGTGAGTTCTCGATCAATGCTGCTGCAATCTTAGTGTAGGCTATATTCAACCACCAGAGATAGTAAGACTGCTATAGGCTATAGCCTATACTGCGGACGCAACTGAATGTTGTAGCATATAGCCTACCCCTCTCCCTCCCCAAGTAACACGGGTATAATAATAATAGGCTAGCTTAAATGTAATAATACATTATATTATTTCTTTACCATGTTAGGCTACTTATTAGTCCAAATATCAAAGCATCAATATGCTACAGTAGGCTATGGCACTCATTGACCACGATAAAAAAACAGTCATCCGAATCAATCGTTTAGTTAAAAAAAACACATAAATAAATAATATAGCCCACTTAGCCTAATAATTATAAATAAATATCTATGACTACGTATTTATAAATAAAATAATAATATATAGCCTAGATGTATACACAATTCAAACAGATTGCAGAATCCCAAAATTCAATTTATTTTATCAGTGGCCAAAGCACTGTCGATAAGTTGCTGTTTGTTCAAAGTACCGACAGTCCGAATTCCAGCTAGCCCGATGACGACACAAAAAAATAAAGAACAACACGGCACATCATCACATTGCAAATCAATCAGTGAATATTCTTCCTATCTATTTTATAAAGGACTAAAATAAACACGTTGTATCCATGTATTGACTTATCATAAGATAGTGTTGTAGAGCACCTCTGTTGGTGAGATAACCATACTAAATATGTCAGAAAATGACACACTTGTCTATAATAAAGGAGGGGAACGCCACATGTCTGAATGTAAACGTGTTCACTATGATAAACAGAGAAAGGAAGCTTAAGTGAGTGGACGTTGGAACTTTCCCTGGATTGACTAACACCTTCATAAACAATTCATTTTTAATCCAAACTTTAAAAGGAAGGACACTGTTTTATGAATTCATCACATCAATAAGTGAACTGTCTGCAGTACGTGAGTAAGTTAAACTTGATCTTTATATATATATATATATAGATATATACATATATATACTGATATATAAGAAACCCACGGCTACAAAGGGCTTAACACGCATGCACAAATACATCTGAACAAACTAAATAAGAGAAAATAAGAATTACAAAACAAAAACAGTTGTACGTGAAGGCTGTGTATGAAGGTGGGTTTTGAACAGACTATAAATAGTCCAATGTTTGAGCTGACCTGATTACCAACGGCATTCGTATGAGCAGCTGTTTGGACGACACCCTGTCCTCCATAACGTGTGTTGATTCTAACCAGTGTCTCTGCAGTGGACAATAGGTTGCTTCCTATTAGCATCTGTTGTGGAATTCAAATATCAACCTCTAGAAAGATGAGCATTTAGGCAATTAATACCAGATGACACCATGTTTAAATACAAAATGAAACAGATCTTTAATGTTTGCAAAACATGGGTCAAGACACAATACAGCAATGGGATTGTAATGAAATACTAAATGCAGTCATTCTCAAGAGGTTATAGCAAAATCTAATTAAGCACGAACATCAGCCTAATATAATTTCAGGGTTGGAATAGTGAGACATAACAACATACGTTTGCGCGACCTAGTCTCCGGTACATACTATCTCAGTCATAACAACCTGACTTTGTCTTACATGAGACTAAGGTCAAAACTGTTTGGTCTATTGTATGAAGATTCACAATGTATGACACAACAATATAACATATATTTCATATAATCACGCAATATTAATTTCCATAACACATCCTAACCTATTTATCTTCACCAAAGCTCTGACTCACCAGATAGGGAATATTTGATCAGGAGCAGTTTATCAGCTAGCACAATTAAATCAGAGGCAATGCAAATACAGCTCAAACAAATCCCAGCAATATTTAGTTGTTTGCTGTCTACTGTAGCACTTAAATGACTTATTACACACTATTTTCACCTTAATACCTATACCAGTCGAACAGTCCTGTCATGATTCAGCTTGCACTTTTTGCTCGTGCATAGCTAACATCTAGCTTTGTGCAACATTCTCACATGCTAACATACAGTATAAAGGTCATTATTATTATTAACATATAAGTGTTACAAAAGTAGGCAGACACTGTCCACTGTCATGTATTTGGGATTAAGTATTTAGTTAATGTAACACAAAAGTAATAGTACTATTTATTTATTATTATTATTCTCGAAATTAACTATACTATTTTCATTGATATTATACATATTATTGTGTTATGTGAGGGAGAGAGAAGCCAAGCTTTTGGTCCGCCCACTAACTATACTATACAATATGTGTATAAGTTGACATTGTTTCTACAATAATTGCATAACACATTTTATTTTTCTATCATTTCCTTCAGCTGTTTATTCACAGAGAAGAATACACGTGCAAAAAATAATCCATGTACATGTTTTTAAATGAACCGATGAAGCCTTTATTATTAGTGTTTCCTTATGTAACTAGGCGACACCTCGACCAGTTAATTAAGGCATTGGCTGAGCACCAATTGTCTCTCAGAGCTGTGTGGCCTTCACTGTGCCACATGTGTGTTTCTAATAGTGTTCATGCATATGAGTTGTCCTATGAAGATTTTCACTTCCAACACAGACACTCTCACACAAAAAGCAACATAAATAACAAACACAGTCAATTGAAATTGAGGCTGACCACACACTGTATACAAACTGCCTTTAAAGTACGTCTAGAAATAAAGATTGAGCTGATATTATGTAACAAAGTATTATTTTATTTATGACAGTTTCCAGGCTGCTTGGAGTATCCTGTAGCCAGGCTCAATGCTGAGAATCTTGACCCCATATTATCCCTTTTAAATGTGTTTTCTTTTCATAAAATACAACTAGAAAAAGCAGTGCATTTGCTTCTAATGGAGGATTGTTTGATTGTGTTCACTTCAGTTCAATACATGAATTGTATTTCTATCTAGCCAGTAGTTTTCCACCTCTAACAAAATGACCAATGTGTATGTGACATCATGTGTGTTTGGCCTTTATCTCAACTCCCTTGATAAAGCAAATATATCGGCGCATTGTAGATGTGCAGTACATCAGGTGTTGCTGCCAGTTACTATGTGTCTCCATGCAGCCAACCCGTAACATTAACACGCCACATGGTTTCATCACACAGACTGTCTAATGAACACTCGCCTAGTTTACAACCACACAGCCCCACTGCTGCAATGTCTCATTGTTTACAGTAGCTCACTGCTGTACACATCGGAGTGTGTGTGTGTGTGTGTGTGTGTGTGTGTGTGTGTGTGTGTGTGTGTGTGTGTGTGTGTGTGTGTGTGTGTGTGTGTGTGTGTGGTGTGTGTGTGTGTGTGTGTGTGTGTGTGCGCGTGTTTGTGAGTGTGTGTGCGTGCATGTGTGCGTACGTGTGTGTTTCCAGTATCAAGACGCCTTTGTGAGTGTACTGACCCAACCCTCCCTTAGACCACAGTGAGACTTCTGTTGCAGCTGCTGAGTCCTGCTTACTCAGCTTTAGGACTCAGCAGTATGTGTGAAGTACAGGCCTGGAGTATGTTTCATAGCATTTATGAATATTTGCAGTGGAAATATTCCTTTAGCTAGAAAATGCAATTCAGAACTTATACTGTTTCCCTCAGTTCAAAATGTGCACATAGGGTTATGGCTATTTTAAGCCTCTCTTCATAAGCAACTTGAGATAACTTCTGTTTCCACACATTCTATTGGCCACTGCATTGGCAATTGATTAGATTGTTTGGCTTGAAGTGGAGCTGCAGTAGACAGTAGACACACAGAAAAAAAAACATCCCATAAACCGCTCTACAGTAAAAGTTCAGTTATATCTTGATTTTATTTATTAATCTGTCTCCATCATTTGCCACTTGACTGGGGCAAAATAACATTTATAATGCATATAAGATTGAATTGTTGAAGCTTAATGTATTTTATGTTTTGGCCTATTGTTGGCTGAACAGGGCAGCTGGGCCAAGGGAAGCCTTAGGGAAGACTGAGGGAACAAAAACCTCATTCATTATATTATGATAGTGATTTCATAATGATAGAATGCCGGTTCCGTATGGGTGAAGTATTCGTTTAAGTTAATGTTCAATTCTAGCTATATGATGGTAAATGGACTTGTATAGCGCTATATCTCCGTTATTCACAGACTCAGAGCGCTTTACACATTGTTTTTTTGTACACATTCACCCAGTCACACACACATTCATACACCGATAGCAGCAGCTACCACGCAGGGTAGGCTTTAGCACTACGTGCTAAGCTAACTAAGCTAACTATCGGGAGCAATTTGGGGTTCAGTGTCTTGCCCAGGGACACTTCGACATGTGGCGGGGAGACGGGGGATCGAACCTCCGACCCTGCACACCAGAGGCGAGCTCCCTACCCACTTCGCCACTGCCACTGCCGCAGTGCAATATAAATGAACCTAGGCAGTATATTACAGTTTTCAATAATATGTTTGTTGAAGTTGTTGTAGTGTTAGAATAGATCAGATTTAAAAAGGTGTTACATCCACATATTAAAGATGGGACAGATTCTTACTAAACAAAATAAGCAAGTGTTTTAGTGATGCACTAGTTAACAGCTGGCACACACACACACAGACATTTAAGTTGTAGAGCACGCGCTGGGATCTGTAGTAGGGGAGAACAGGGTTATATTTCACACGGGTTGGTTGTCACAATGTGTCAGGGTGTCTTTGATGATTAATT
Organism: Ammodytes dubius; assembly: GCA_026122265.1. Taxonomy (NCBI): domain Eukaryota; kingdom Metazoa; phylum Chordata; class Actinopteri; order Uranoscopiformes; family Ammodytidae; genus Ammodytes; species Ammodytes dubius. The sequence continues at coordinate 4,616,801 of CM047523.1, read as the reverse complement.
TCTTCTTTATTACAATAAGTTGGAAACTGAGAGGGATACACATTTTAAGCCAACACCTTAAGCTTCAATTTAATGTAGGAATGACCATTGAAAGATGTTTTGGTGATGAGCAGTTCACAGTAGAGTAAAAAGTGTGCCTACTAACCCGTTCTCCCCTATCCTGACTTCAGCATAGAACTGAGCATCATCTGCTTAATTGTGATTTAAGCAGATTGAAAATAAAGTTGCTGAAACTATGAACAAAGTTTCTTACAAAGTACTTGATCAAGTGTTAATGGATTTATCCTACCTAACATGTATGGAGAGATTAACAGTTATACATAAAAAGGCTATCATTAACAGACGGCCACTCGTCATATCTCATCTGGGCAAAAGCTGTCACGAAATAGCACTTAGTTCATTGGAATGTCCTGTGCCCCTGTATCAGAAGACCTTCCATGTCCCACTTCACCACCTTACAATCTTAGTTTGCTCATCTTCTCTCCTTACTTTTGTCTTTATTTTTAAGTTTGTTTTACAATACAACAAATACACATACACATACACACAATACACTAACAGTAACAAAAGGATGGTAGGATGGCATAGAGGAAAGGTGGCTGACCAGCAACCATGAGGTCGCTGGATCAATCCCCGGCACGGGATAGGAGGTTGTTAGTTGTAAAACTAGTAGTGGCTGCTATTACATCTACGGTGCTCACCATCTCTACCATTGTGTCCTTGAGCAAGATGCTTAACCCCAAAACTGCTCCAGGGGTGCTGTACTACAGCTGACCCTGTGCTCTGACCCCCTCTGAAGTGTGGTAACTTGAGGGAGGATATGCGAATTGACACATTTCAATGTAACCATTGACTAATAAAGTAACTTAAAAGAAAACATAGGCAAGGCAAGTTTATTTATATAGCTTGAAGCTACTTCATGTAACTAACATGAAGTCCAAGTCCTTCCCTTGCTCTCTTCTGTTTTCATCCATACCTTGTAATCTCTAGCCACACCCAACGGCTGCTTCAGGACTTCAGAATTACAGAGCTACCATATGAGTGGCTGTGGTCCAACATGTATATATATATACACCAACTACTAATTCTGACTATGCTGTAGTCTACAGTCCTACTCCCTTTTCACTCTTCACCCCCTGCCTTCTTCCAGTGCTGCCGAGTTCACATCACACACTGCCATCCTGTACAGAGTCAAGTCCAATTTTCATGACATTTCTTCAAAGGTGCACTATGCAATTTCACGGTAAAGGGGATTTGTCTACATTCACGGAGCCTGCAGTTGGTTTACAAAAGATCGTTTCACTACATGTCATTGTTAGTATTGAATAATTATATCGTCATAAATCAAAACTAAATTATTTTGAGACACCTGGAACCAAATGTAAGACTAGAATATGTTTTGTAAACCAAACTTTGGGCCCTGCTTCTATAAACAACAACAACAACAACAGTAACTTCCCAGGAAGCTTTCTAACTTCAAACAGTGTTCCAGTGATCACATTTTCCCTGTGAGGAAAGTTTGTTTATTTATGAGGATATACCTTAGAAAACTTCTCTGACACATCCAAAGTTAACATAGTGCACCTTTAACCATCTTTGTATGTTTTCTTTTCTAGGAGTGGAAGAAGATGAAAATGTGAAGCAGATGTTGCAGGGCTCCAGTATGGTAAAGGTAAAGGCATAACTACTAAGTTGATAGTAGTAGCAGAGTAATAGTGACAAAATGAATGAGACTTAAAGGATTCATTCCTCCCATGTAAAGGTCCGCTCCCCTCGCTGGCAGAGGCGCAGAACTCTGAAGCTGCTGGACGACGGCGTCACTGTCTGGTGTCAGTCCCACAAAACCTCCAGCCGGGCCAAGGAACAACAGTCCTGTAAGTGTGTGTGTGTGTGTGTGTGAATCAGAATCAATTTAGACATATTGGCACGCACACTGACTTGGGATATGTGAATGCAGAGCAGACATTTCCTATCCTTTTTAAAGATATTTGTTGGCATTTTCAAGCTTTATTGGACAGTACAGAGTTGAAATGGGGAGACAGAGAGAGAGGGGAGGACATACAGTAAAGGTCCACGGGTCGGATTTGAACCCGCGACCACTGCAACGAAGGCCCGAGCCAACATGGTACGCGCAGTCCTACACATGGCCACATGGCAGGTTTTGGTTACTTGGAACTGAGTGGATTCTTCCGAACCTCTTCCATACGCTTTAAAATCATGTAGAATTAGTTTAGTAATCAACCTTTAAGGTACCACACCCAGAGGTCAAGAATCATGTCAGTTTGTTTCATGTTAACAAGTAGGCTTTTCCTTTGCCAAAATTTCTGTTCCGTAAGTAGTGCTCCGTCTCTCTCTCTCTCTCTCTCTCTCTCTCTCTCTCTCTCTCTCTCTCTCTCTCTCTCTCTCTCTCTCTCTCTTCTCTTCACTCATTATCTGAGGGTCACATACTTGATTATAGAGCTCATCTATTTAGATTACAGAGATGATCTATTTTCATCTTCCTAAAACAGCGAGCCCATGCTGCTGTAGTTCAAACAGAGAAATTACAGGACATTACATGTGGTGGTGACGGGAGTCGGCCCTGGAGCCTGTGGTTTTTTACACTGTATAGTTACCATACGAGGTTGGCCTCCCATGTACAGAACAAGCACTTTATTTGCCACGAGACTAGACTTTGCTTGTGATTTGTGTGTGTGTGTGTGTGTGTTTTAAGGGACCTTTTCTCTAACGATTAATTGCTGTTTGTTTGTGTGACACCAGTAATTTTAATGATATAGTTTCTTCTTACTGAAACACACACACACACACACCACACACACACACACACACACACACACACACACACACACACACACACACACACACACACACACACACACACACACACACACACACACACACACACAACACACACACACACGCACGCTAAAGGTTGGATATATTTGTTTAACTGGACATGACATGTGGGTACAAGACAGTGTCCTCAGCCAGTCATTCATTCCACTATTTTTACATCAGGTGTGTTTGCTACAACCTGACTGGGTGGTCTAGTGCCCAACCTTTTAATACCAGCTTATGGATTTAGGTTGGACATGAACTGAGAACAGTTAACCATAGTGTCATTTTCTTCCTAATAATGTGAAAAATCCTTTTAATAAAGCCTTCCTATCCCCAGGTTAGAAGCCACTAGTCTCTGACAAACCGTCTTGTTAAGGGCGTATAGGTTACAAATGTGTGTCTATGCATTTACATACACTTTTTTCTTTAGTTTTTTTAACAGCAAAATAAACATTAATGCATCTATTACTTGATCTATCAAATCAGAGTCTATTCATAAGATTACAATTATATTGACCTTATTTTAATAATGTAATGCACTCACCCATATTAACCCATTTCTACTGTATCACATGCTTGTTGAGAGATCCACTTTGGTTAATTGAGAAGTTGTGTCCTCAATAGGTGGCGGTATAGCTGTAGTATCACAGGTTTTCAATATACACAACTTTCAATGTTCGGTATTGGGTTTATATTTCTCCATAACACAGTAACCATCCACAGTAACACCCCAAGGTAAATACGCCTAATTCAAACAATCTAATGATGTCATATACAGCTCTGGAAAAAAAACATTAAGAAACTACTCCAGGTGATCAATGTCCCTTTTTTTTAACAATTTATGTGTTTGAGTAAAATTAAATTTATTTTGGTTTCATTCTATAGACTGCTGATACATTTTCTCACATATTGAACTGTTGTAACGGTGATTTATAACATTTCCATTAAAGCCACTACGAGTAAGATGGCACGTTGGCGTCCCCTTTGGACAAAAGCGGTAGTATTTTTACGACGCCCGCTGTCGCAAATGCTCGTGCCAGGCGCGTGAGTGTGGATTGAGAAGGGCGCAATACAGTGCATGTCTGTGTGTTGAAAGTGTGAGGACTCTTTTCGGCTCCGTGAGAGTGGTTTTGACACTGCATCAACTAATTCCAGTCAGTACACACACCTGATTGCAATGAGTTGATGTAGCAGCGTCACCTAACTACTCTCTCTCACGGAGCTGTGTCCTCACAGAAAGCGAATGAACGAGAGACGGCAGTTAGTATGGATCACGATGAGGTAATGTGTTTGTGTTGTTGATGTAAATAATGACTATTTCAGATAATGGTTATCTGATGATGGTGAAGCAAAGCAAACTTTGTGTTAGTACCAACCGCTAATTCATTTAGGAGTAAACACTACTGCAGTCTAGTTTCGCTCTCGTGAAATTGTATACACGTTGCTTGGCAACGCCCTCCCGCCCGTCTATCACTCTCCCTTTTCGCTTTTCTTCTCTTTTTTTTCTTTGATGGTTCAGCCCCGTTATCAGTCATTATGACGACAAATAACTGTCTCAAACAAGGCTCCCGCTCCCCTTCCCTCACCTGGAGGATAGGCTTCTCAAATCGCGTTGCAGCGCCACACTGAAATCTGCAACCAATACGGATATGTGACCATAGAGCCTGCACGAGCGAACCGAAAATCGGACTGGGTGTGCGACCAGACCAAAAGCAGTAATAAAAACTATATAAAAACGTCTTTCTTTGCACTGATGGTCTCGTTTGCTGTTAAAGGTAATGTATGATTATCAGAGGAAACATGGGATGTTTAAAAGATATTTAAATGTTACTCGTAGCCGCTTTAAGTAATATGGAGCTAAAATTGGAGTGGTCTCTTTAGTTTTGTCCAGAGCTGATATCATAATGATTCACTCACAGGGAGATTTACTGTAGAGCTAGCGCTGTTACTATTCACACTTTAACTCCAATTAGCGGAAAATGCAGAACTTTGACTCAGTATTTAGAGTACTTTTAACATTATGGCTTTCTTAGCCTACCTATCCTCTCATAAGGGATCTGAGTATAGATTGATTGATTTTATTTTATTCCAGACACAGAGAGAAAAACGGTCCATAATACAATACAAAAACAGTAAAAAGACAAACAACAATAAAAAAGACTAAAAAAGACTCCAGCTGTCAGTTCCACACTACACAAAGAGTGTTCAGATATTAGCATATAGGCTAAAGCGCCAATGGTTCCATAATGTGGAAGTGAACCTAACCGCACTCATTGTACTTCCTCCACTACTTGTTATGGCTATACTGTAATGAGAATCTCTCTGATGGACATCCATATCTAAAACCTTAAAACAGTGGATTAAATAAAACGTTAAGGGAACAAATATCTGTGTAGATTCCACTATTAATGTTGCAGAGCTCATACAGTGTGTATACAGGTTGATATATTTTGAGTAGAATTCCCCCTCTTGTCTGTTGTTAGGTACACACTTCTGCTGTCTGTCGGTGACCTCACATGACGCCTGAAATGATTTATGTGTGTTGTTTCTCGGGAAATCAAACCACATGCATATATACACTTCGCAACAGCTAATGTTGGGTCTGTAGTGACGTTTGATTTGCCAATAACATATCCCAGTGTTATAGTTAAAGCACACGTCTATCGTCACAGTCATGGGCAATCGAGTGTCGATGCGGGCTGGATGAACACACAGGTGGAAAAAATAACACAAAAACAGCTGTTTGTGAGTGAATTACTTGTGGTAACGTGGTTCAAATTAGTATAAATATGTGTGTGTTTTTCTATAGACAGCTCCCTTTCACCAAAGTTGTTTGTGTCTTACCTTAGTAGTACTTATAATGATCAGTGCATCACTGTCGTCAGTGTTATTAACTGCCAAGCCAGTGTTGACACCATTCTGCAAATACAGTATAAGCTGGTATTTCAGGATTCAGGAAGAAAACCAAACAGAGCCTAATGGCCAAGCCTTGTTACATTTAACCATAATTTCCTGTGGACACAACGTGTGTGTGTGTGTGTGTTTTTTTGTGTATGTGTGTGTGCGCGCGCATGGTGTGTGTGTGTGTGTGTGTGTGTGTTTAACCGAGAAAATACAGTTGACCTAGCAGAAATAGTGGTAGCGTGACAAATATTTGAAGTACACACAGACAATATTTATTAATGGAAACGTGCAGTTGTTGAGAGAGCTGTGCAAGAGACTTGAGTCGATCTTACTGTCTTTCAGATTTTTTTTTATTTTTAATTTGTTTTACCACCATCAGAAGGAAGGATTCTAACCTTTATTTATACAGGTATATCCCATTGAGTCCGAAGACTCTTTTGCAAGGGAGACCTGTTCCCATTTTACACGTTACCATTCACACACACATTCATACACTAATAGCAGGCACCTTGCCTCGACATTCACACGAGGCAAGGTGGGTGAAGTGTCTTGCCCAAGGACACAACAACTATGACACAGGTGGCAGGGCGGGGATCGAACCTCCAACCCTTTGATCATCGGCCGACCCGCTCTACCAACTGAGCCACAGTCGGCCCAATGTTTAATTGTTGACGCTCAGTGGTTCTCAAAGTGCGGCCCGCGGGCCGACATATCTGGCGGCCCGCATTGAATTATGAATTATAAAAATAAAAAATAAAAAAATTATAGGGGAGAACGGGGGAATCTGAGGCATCGGGTAATGTGAGCCACCCCCTGTATCTAGGCAAGGGAAAACATTTGTGGTCATGTGAGATATATGTTTTCAAGCCCCTCTCATTTCTCCATGGCCCTGAAAGAGAGGACCTCATGGTGCTGTGGTAAGCATGTTTTTTTCACCAAAATAGGTATTTTGCATGTAAAAGTCAATTTTCTTGCTGTCAACTTAATCAACTGTTGTGCCAAAGTAAATGTATTCACGTAGAAAAACTTTTATCATACGTGTTGATTAACTACCAACATATGAAACCATGTGATGCTGATAACTGAAGATTAGCCTGAAATGCTAAGAGAGGTAGTTTTTTCTCAAATTGTAAACCTTTGATGTAAATGTACTGCTAAAATCTCACAGTATCCTACTGTATTGATGTTCTACAAGATCATACTGTAAATTGCAATGCGTATTGGGAGAAAATAATGATTTTACAGCAATATCTGAGAATGTTGCAGTTTACAGGTATTTTCTGTAAAAAGCAGTGCATGACGGGAAAATAAAGGAAGAGGTGGGAATTAAAATTTGAAATAGTTAGGTGGCAATTTTTCTCTTGTCCATTTTAAGACAACCCATTTCACTCTTATTATAAAGCCTATAGTCTATGATTTCACTTAAGACTATTCCAGGATTTTTTTGTCTATTCTTGTGTTGGATTGTGTTTTTGGAACTACCACTGCCCAGGACCGAAGAAATAAGGAGACCGTTACTTTTTTTTTTTTTAATCTTTTTTCTCCGCGGGGTTTTCGAACAGGCACGGCAGTGTCAGTCTGTTCGGAACAAACCACATTGGAGCAGCGTAGCTGTGTCAAGAGGACAGACCCGTGATTCATCGACAAATCGACATTCATGTAAGTTTAAATCTCTGTATTGCCTGCAAGCCTTGAACATCAAGTGTATTTTTTAAGTTATTTTTTTGTGCCAGAACACTGATTGCAACTGCTCACTTAGTGAGCTAGGTAGCATGAGCTAGCCAGCCTACCGGTCACAACCACTAACAATTAGTGTTAGTGTTAGCCTACTTCATACACACATTTTGAATTTTGGAGCACGATCTACACATACTAAAAAGGTATTGAAAATCCTCATGCTAATGCTGAACCTCAGATTTGCTCCTTGTTTCTGCTAAAATTAACTTAAGCTAACACAGGCTTTTTTTATGCTAACGAACATGTATCTACTTGGGAAATGTTCTGTAGCAAGCTCTGTGGTCTCAAATTGGCTCAGCTTTTCTTCTTGAACTAACTTTAACTATCAAACGTTTATTTTTTATTTATTTTTTGCTATCTGATCATTTATCTAACACAATGTTCTACGGATGCACCGAAGATTCGGCCACCGAAAAAGTTCGTCCGAAAATGGCAAAATAAGTCATTTTCGGTTTCGGCCCTGAAACAGTTAAAAGCCGAATAACATAACCGAAAATTGGCGAACTAAATGACACTAAGGAAATATGTTTTCCTTAGTGTCAATAAAAGCTGCGCGCTTGTAAACCAGGAAATGGCAGTAAAGAGAGAAACTGGATGAAAACACGGCGCAAACAGTGCAATGCTTTATGCAGCCTAAAGTTAAAACGCTCGTCCAAGACTGATGTTTAATCACCATAGAAACACAAAAGCCTTGCGCGAGTGAAGCAGCAATTCTCCCGGTCAAGAATTTTCATTTCGGTGCATCCCTACAATGTTCCATTGTCAACTCTGTGGTCATGACTGTGACACTAAATTTGCATTTGTGAGGCATATGAAAATTCACAAGAGTTTCCCATACTTGTCCTTCAGATTTGCCCTACCTAATTGTAATCGTACATTCAGAAACATAACAGTTTTCAAAACCCATGAAGGGATCACCCAGGTAAAGATAAGAGGCCATCTAGTAATTTTGTTGGTCATGAAACTAGCATAGCATGTCATGTGGATTTCTGCCCCGTCAAGTGTAACAGCATTTTGAATGTATCCTCTCATTTGAAGAGTCATATTAGAGAGGGAAGGTCAGTTTCATGTCCATTTAAAAAACTGTGATACAATATTCACTGTTGTGTCTACATTTTCGTCACATTTGTCAAGAAATCACAAAAAAAGTGCAGTGAGAGGTCTCTCTTTAGAAATGGGAGCAAATATTCAGGTAGAGTGTGTCAGTGAGCAGGCTGAAGGCTTGGATGAGCCGACAGAAGTCAAGGGTATGCAGGCAACTTACCCCGATATATTCACACAGGCAAAAACAATCCCCCCTCCCACCCATCCAAACCCAAAGCATATCATTGTGACAAATTTAATTAAAAACAGGAAGAAGAGGCTGCGCTACACGATATAAGGAGCTCATGCGCAGAACGGCCGCCATCTTTGATAGATAGATTGATAGCCCGCTATGGCTACACCAGTTGTTCATATGTGTATGCCTATACAGTAGGGCTGTGTCAAAAAATCGAAATATCGCGATACTTAGTTTCGCGATATCAGTATCGATTTTTATAATTAAAAATCGTTTTTTTTTTTTCAAGGCTTTATTGACAGTGCAGAGACACAGATATGAAATGGGGCAGAGAGGGAAAGAAATGCAGAGAACAACCACGGGTCAGATTCAAACCCATGTCTGCTGTCAGGCCTGAGCCTCTAGGATACTGACTATTGAAGTTAAATATGTTTTGTTTAGAACACTTAAGATTCACTGTGTCACAAAAGCACACTGATGTGTTTTCATTTTCATTGTGTCCTGTACAGTTAGTACAAGAGTGAATTGGATTTGATGTTATGGCAGCTGCAGCAGTGTTAGATCATTTGCCAAAACCAAGAAAAAGGAAGAAAATAGTAAAGGAAGTTGTGAATGAAATAGTTTTGACTTCATTTGTCTGTGCAATTATCAATATATTGTGCTGTTATGTTTGACAAGGCAACTTGTTTATGGAATATCGCAATATATCGTGATATATCAAGATACGCAATATATCGTGATATATCGTATCGTGACCAGTGTATCGTGATACGTATCGTAAAGTCCTTGACGATACCCAGCCCTACTATACAGTAATACTTTTATTTACTGCAGCGCTTTCTAAGACAGTCGCCTAGGCAACGCATGTCAGCATCCTCACCCCCCCCCTCCTGAAGTTCCCCGGGAGCAGTGGAAGTCGTCTGTCCTCCACACACAGCGGCCCCATAACTGAATTGAATTCACACACGTAACCCTAGATCCATGATGTGTGTGTGGAGGACAGACGACTTCCGCTGCTCACGGGGAACTTCGGGGGGGGGGATGAGGACGCTGACATGCATTTCCTAGACTGTCTTAGATAGCGCTGCAGTAAATAAAAGTATTCCTGTATGGCCTACACATATGAACAACTGGTGTAGCCATAGCGGGCTATCAAAGATGGCGGCCGTTCTGCGCATGCGGTCCTCATATCATGCAGGCTCCTCAGATTGTGTAGCGACAATGCCATCATCAGTGAGAGAACACTAGAGACTATAAACTATATAGGGGAGTGGCCTAAGTTGTGCAACTTTTCACTCAAAGTGACTTTAAAGTAAGGCCTTGACAGTAAAGTCTCCAACTCAAAAGTACATATATTTCAGGGTGTTGTGCATCCCTGGCAATAAAAGAAATATGATATAGCTAAGTAACCAGACGTCCGAGATCAAAACGAGGAACATCCCCCGAAAAGGGGGAAAACGGAGACATTTCCAGTTTGACTAGCAATCTGATTGAAAAACCTAATGAGGTGTCAACAAAATGGGAACAGGTAGGCTAGTTGTTTCTGTTTAGCCAGGGACAGGCAACCACCAATGGGGACGTCTGGTCACCTTTATGATATGTGATGTAGGCAATGATAGGTATTTTGCAAATCACACACTATAGACTAAATATGATAGAGAATCAGAAACAGATAGGGGCACGCTCCCTCAATGCTTGTGGCATCTGTGGCATTTTGCTGTGAGACAAAACTGCACATTTCAGAGTGGCCTTTTATTGTGGACAGTCTAAGGCACACCTGTGCACTAATCATGATGTCAGATCAGCATCTTGATGTGGCACAACTGTGAGGTGGGATGGATTATCTCAGCAAAGCAGAAGTGCTCACTATCACACATTTAGACAGATTTGTGAACAATGTTTGAGAGAAATGGTAATATTGTTTATCTGGAATGAATTTTAGATCTTTAAGTCCATCTCATGAAAAATGGGAGCAAAAACAAAGTGTCGCGTTTATATTTTTGTTGAGTGTATTTTAATGTCATACACATTGTAGAAAAGCCATCATGCCAAGGAAATACACCAGGAAGACGACCTGGGGCAACCACACGGAAAGAGCACCTTCTCATCTTTCCCTGTAACCTTCAGGGCTGGAATGTAGAGTAGGCCTAGTTGTAGAGTATGACAGGCTGATGTTATAATCCATTTGGGTCTTCTCCTGTGTTCTGAGACCCTGGCTGTTCTCGCTGGTTCTGATTTTCCTATGCTTTGACCCCCAGACACTAGCTGGCTCTAAGGGTCCTGTGTTCTGACCCCTAGACTGTGTTCTAATCTAACTGGTTCTATCTTTCATTTGAATCGTATTAAAACCTTTTGAATTATAATATGTTGTATTTGATTTTGTTCAGAGTTACTTTCAAGTGTTTAGAAAATTTGCTTTGCTTAATTGACCAAACCCCATCATTCTTTTACTAGTCCGACATTAGTTCTGGAATGTGTGGCTAACTTTCAGGATTCTTAATGTTACAATATGTGTTATAGTAGTTTCAGAGTGGAAAAAGTAAGTGGATCAGTTTACCCCACAGCTGGGGTAAAGTGAGCCACATGACAACTTTTTTTAAAACAATTATATTGTTAAGGCCAATACAATGCACTTTCTCACCTTCAAGGTGAATTATATTAGGTCAAGTGTCTAAGGATGGATACTAACCTTATCTGGTTTCTAACTCTTTTGCCTAAAGTTTAGCTAACAAGCTAACGTTAGCTAGCTGCTGATAGCCATGGAACTATCTGCCTAGTTGACTGCTGATAGCCCACCCTGTTTATTTCCAATGTATAGTGTCATAATAGTTAACACTGCTGCTGCATCATGAGTAGTGAGTCCTACAAAAAAACACAAAGGTGATACGTTTTCAATATGCAGAAAGTTTTGAACAATAAAGTAGAATAAATATTTGAATGCAATACAGAATGCCTCAGTGCCTTACTGATTTATATTCCATAAGATTTGTGTCAATGGGAGCTCAGTGTTTCCCCACGTTCACACAGCAGCGGCGCGCCACTGCTGCTATATTTTCTCCACCGCTGCTATTAAAATCCTCCTCCTCCTCATTATTCAACTTTTTTTCTTTCTTTTTTTTTTGGTACGTAGCTCATTTTAGAAACGGGGCAATGCCTAACATCAACGCTGACCATGCGTCAGAGGTGAATGTAACTTACTCGGCGGAAAACAGAAACTAACGGAGGGGAGCGGCTCACTGTAGAGTCCATAGACATAATAAAGGATAGACGCCGCGTTCGGCGTTGAGCGCGAGAAATGCGGGCGCCATCTTGGACCGGTAAAAACTGATGAAAACAAATGTCCCCACTCGGTGATAGTAAACAAGATGCCTCCCTGTAGCTTTTGAAAATAATTGCTTTGTAGCTTTTTTTAAAGTCAATGGGCCCCCCTTACCCATTACTCCTATCAACAATGAGTGTGAGTGTGCTCATCCCTCAATAATAATAATATAATGATACATTTTATCTATATAGCGCTCTTCTCTCACTCAGAGCGCTTAACATTTTTCAATAAACACATATATGTATTTGTAGAGAGACTAACTATCTTATCAACCAGGGACTTGCAGGGACAGGTGGGGGAGCAAGGGCTTATTATTTTAAAATAGTAGCACATTTCTGACTTAGCCCAGCATACCAATTTATTTTGATTCCCTTACACTCACAAAATTGTTTAACAGATCAACAGATCTCTACAAAATAATCAGTTCACACAGAGACATTGTTCTTCTTTATTCACTAAAGCAAACAGTTTTTTCACAATTTGCACGTGTTCTATGCTACTAGTTTCTGGTATAAGATACATTTACACTAATCGACTGCACCAAATATTGCACTTTTTTGTATTTCTGCACATGACATTAAATAATTTGAAATCTGTTGGTGGTATTGTTGAAATAAATAACACTTAAAAAACAACATCAACAAATTCTTCACACACAAATGAAAAAAAGGCGGTTCTCTACGATTAACCAAACCAACCTACCCTCAAAACTGTAAAGTTGGCCTATGTTTGGTTGCAACATTTAGGCTTAGTTCATTCTCCTCTCATCACTGCAAAAGCACTGAAATCATTATAAAAAAAGTTCTTAATCTTTGAACTCAAATCTGTTCCTTCAATTATTTCCAACTTCTTTGTGCCTTGTGTCTTTCTTTGCATTAAGAACTTTTTAGGTCTATTTTTATTTTTTAGAAAAAATACAGAAAGCAGGACCTTGGTGGTTACGGCAATAATTAAAACAGGATGATGCTGCTCGTCAGCTTCATTGTGGTATGACCCGGCTGGTTGGTCAATTGGCCAGGTTTGTGAAAAACTGGTCAGACCTGGCTGGTTGTGTCAACCTGAAGACTTATGTCAAAGCTTTTAGAAGGTATAGTCCCCAAAGGGAAATTCTTTTTCACAAAAATGTACTTTATGTGGAGAGATTTAAACCTGTTTGTAGACTCAGGACAATTACCCAACCTGATTTTTCATGGGGTCCAAATACTTTTCACAACCACACCCAGACACAAGTAGCAGGTACATGTGTTTTCCGTGAGCAGGAACGACTCAGGAAATATAATCCAGACAAAACTGTTTAATATCAAAACCCAATCTTGTCACCATTTGGCACACAAAGGGTTTATAGGATGGATTATGTTTGAAACAGTTACACTCCACTGTGCTCAATCTGAAACATTTGGAACATTTCTGCTTTTCTACTGCTTTTTAAATGGCCGTAAGCGGAGCCGCGGCTCTGTGTAAACACCCAACTTTGAATAGATATTGACATAAATATCTAAAAATAAAGTTTAGCTTACTTAGGGTCTTGGCTTCCAAAGACCATGGGCCCCCCAAGTGGCTGGGCCCTAGAAAGCCTTCCCACTTTCTACCCCTTATGGGTGGCCCTGACTAGTGGTTGCAAGGCAAGGCAAGTTTATTTATATAGCACAATTCAGATACAAGGCTATTCAAAGTGCTTTACAGGGGCAAGATTAAAATACACAATACACATTAGAAAAGCGAATGAATAGAAATAAAACATTTAAATAAAATTACAGGTTAAAATTGAAACAGAAAAGTCTTCAGACTTGATTTAAAAGCGCTGAGAGTTGCAGCAGACCAAGTTTTCTAGCAGTGAGCTTTTGTAAGTTAAATAAATAGATAATGTCTGTACTTGTTTTACAATTATTGCACATTGTCCTTGTGTGTGTGTTTCAGTGCCCGTTTGTGTTCAGTGCAGTGATGGCTTGTGGAAAGAAGCTGTTTCTAAGTCTTCTACCATAGGCCTAAAACAACTGTCATGTAGCCTACTTGTGTTACAGTTTAGTACAATATGTATTCATTTATATTTGGCTGCTCCACCAGTCCAGGCAGGACAGGATAGTTAAGTTTCAGTTTCGTTTTTCATCTCCGTGTCGGACAGCTGTTCGCTCAGCTGAAGGGCTCGAGCCTCACGGAGCAGACAGCGGAGTCAGTCTAAAGTCAGCGATGATCACTCTCACAAATCAAAAAGCTAAATTATAAAATAAAGCTATCTCTTCCTCCCTCTATCTGTCTGTATAGGGCCTATATTTCTCTCTCCACTGCACACTTAGTCACTACCACTAGTTTTAAGGAAGCAGAAGGAGGATTATACCCTCATTTTGCACTTTATTATTTTTAAATATTAGAAGATTGCAGGCAAGTAAAATACCACCAGCCACTACATTCTCAATGATAGAGACGAATAATTTACCTATTTTTTCTTACAGTTTAAATCAAATATTTGAACAATACAGGAGAATAAATATTTGAAAGCAATACAGAATGCATGATATTACTGCATTGTATTGTATTCTATGTTTGTCACCAGGAACCTAAATGTTGTCAATTAGCCTACTTTACATATATTTGGTGCATACAAATTCACCAGAATGCAGGAAATGAAGTGTTGAATGCTCAAAAATGTATGGGGGACTCCCCCAGACTCCCACATTAAAATGTGTCCCAAACCAAGGTTTAATCACAACCTACACCCTTGAAATTCATGAATAGTTTTGTTTTATTTGTATCTATAGGCCTTTGTATAAGGATACTTTGTAATTTTATCACATTATTTTAAATTAAAGTCTTAGGTCCTGCTTATCAATTGCTCATAATAACCAGTGGGCCTACTTCTGTGTTGGACATTACTGAACCTCTTCCCATTTATAGCACCCAATGTCCCTGTCTAGTTCCATGTCCCCAAAAAATCAAATAAAGGAAAACCTGATTTACCGAGTCGTCTAGAGGGGTCGGGTGTCACCTTTTTCACCTCTTATGAGTTTGCAGGTCTGGTTTAAGCATTAAGCAAGAACTGTAAATAAATTGTGCAAATCATTTTCTGCGTTGTGGCATTTTGTGTTTACATATTAATTTCTATACAAAATCTGTAAGTAAAGACACAAAAGGAAAAGTTGCAACACCAATAATCCCATCTATCTGAATAGTAATTAGTGCATATTCTCCTCTCAAAGTGCACTAGATCAATGCATTCAAATGTAAAGGGTACAAAAAAAAATTGGCAGGGGGGGAATGCCCCCGGACCCCCCTAGGACGTTCGGGGACCACGCCACCGCTGCTGAAAAAAATCCTGCGGGAAACACTGGAGCTAGTTGTCTTTTCCTTAACATGTCCACCATAAATAAATAAATACAGAAGACACAAATTACTGCATAAAAATTAACCAGAATGCATAAAATGAAGTGTTCGAACCTCAAATTTTTCTGACCCCAGCTTTTAATCTGTCCCCCCCCAATGTTGAAATGAAACCTAGCCCTTCATTATTAATTAAAGTGTTAATACACATTATTGGATGCAGAGCAGACCAATACATTTAAACAGTAAAGACGCAAAGACGCTGGCCATTGAAATGATTTCAGTTTTTTTAATTCTTTTCCTTCGGCAGGCCCTCGGTCCAATGTTGGCTTCCTAAATTGGCCCTCAGCTATCAAAAGTTTGAGAACCCCTGCTCTATAACCACTAAACCGCGGTTCGATTCCCGCCCTGCCACTTGTGTCATGGTTGTTGTGTCCTTGGGCAAGACACTTCACCCACCTTGCCTCGTGTGAATGTCGATAGTTGGCCTGCTTTAGGTGTATGAATGTGTGTGTAAATGGGAACAGGTCTCCCTTGAAAAATAGTCTCCGGTCTCAATGGGATTTACCTGTATAAATAAAGGTTAAAAAAATAAATAAAAATCTTTCTTCCCCTCCCTTCCTCAGTCTCTGTGACCGAGGTAGAGTGTGTTCGAGAGGGCTGCCAGTCGGAGACGCTGCGTCACATGTCCAGCTCGGTGCCGGAGGACCGCTGTCTGACGGTGGTGTTCAAAGGGCCACGCAAGAGCCTGGACCTGCTGTGTCCCAGCCAGGAGGAGGCTCAGCGCTGGGTCAGAGGCATCCGCACACTGCAGGAGAGGCTGGAGAACATGACCCAGAGGGAGAAGCTGGACCAATATCCTCTTTAATGTTCATTTGGGAATATATAAAACCAATCCATGCTGAATGCTGGCAGATATTAGTGGCAAATGTTCCAAAAAAAAAACTAGATACCAACAGAAAGTAACTATTGGCAGATTAGGGGAAGTTATAATTTAGTTATGTGCTATAAAACAGTCTGTATTGAGCCAACTATATCACCACCAAACACTGTACAGTTTCCTCTAATCCTATTGTGCTTCCTTGACTGTCTGTGTTACCTGGATTCATGCTTACCTGAGGCGAGCAGACCAGAACCATGATGACAAGATGAGCTACGCTGAGGTCCAGACACTGCTGCAGATGATCAACATTGACCTTAGTGAGCAGTATGCTCGCAGCCTCTTCCAGGTAGAACGCACACACACCACACACACGCACACACACACACACACACACACACACACACACACACACACACACACACACACACACACACACACACACACACACACACACACACACACACACACACACACACACACACACACACACACACACACACACACATAGAGTAACATTAGTTTACTGGAGACCTGCTCTAACCCTAACCACTACTTCGCCTAACCTTTACCCTAACCTTAACCAAAAACCTAAGTCTACCCTTACCCTAAAGCAAGTCTTCACCTTGTAACGTAATCATCTACGTTATGGCAAAGTATTTGGCACCATCTTAAAAATGGTTGTTTACACCTAAACAAAGATTAACACACCATTGTATACCGCCCAATTGTGGTCTAATTATAAAATAGAAAGAGTATGCAGAGAATCAAGGTAGCATACAATGATGCAATGAGGTTGCTGCCTCATTGCAATACAAATGATTGTTTTTTATCCACTAGAGTGCCAACCTGTGAGGCATTCTTAAGACAACTGATGTTTAGTTTTATGTGTCGCCTGGACAAGTCAGAGAACCAAATAATTGAAGCTCTAGCCAGTCCTCTGAAAAGCTGCTACAGATACACGTCTAGGTTAAGACGGCATTGGTGCTATAGCCTGTATATCCTATATGCCAATATTTTAATTTTTTATTTATTTATTATTCTTTCGGACAATTCCACACAATACACAATTTTCTCGTTCATATCTTCATACATCTTAGGGGCCACTCACACTAGGGCCGCGGCCCCGTGCCAAAGCTCATTAGCATACTAAAGTCTAGAACGTTTGGCCTAGTGTGACCACTCCAACCGTATTCCAGCACGGAACAGCCCCTTGGCCACGGCACACCTGGGAGAGGTGTGCCGTGGCCAAAGTACAGATGCTAATGAGATGACACGCGCACAAGCAAGCGCACAGGCGACGTTCCTGACGTGAATTTATTAAGGATGCATAGTCCGTTAACGTCCGCTGCCTTACTAGTCGGCACCAGAATTGCCCACCACTTGGACTTGTAGCTACATAAAATGTGTGAGAATTAACGTGTGTGTAGGCCTAGGTGTGGGCTAATAAAAGAGGGAGAGAGCTAAATAGGTGAGCGCAGAAAGCAAAGAAAAAAGGTTTTCGTGTTTACTCACGTTCGTCAGATGATTTTTTTCTTTTTCCTCCCGCAGCTGTCATAATAATGCCTTTACTCATGGCGGTTGAGACGAACCCAACACAACACACAACGGGACTCCGC
Source organism: Ammodytes dubius (assembly GCA_026122265.1). Classification (NCBI taxonomy): domain Eukaryota; kingdom Metazoa; phylum Chordata; class Actinopteri; order Uranoscopiformes; family Ammodytidae; genus Ammodytes; species Ammodytes dubius. Next base: position 4,598,907 of record CM047523.1, on the reverse strand, counting down.
GGCCCGGTGATAAGGAAACAGTAGCTACTTTATAAAGACACTTAAAATAACGATCTCTGCCCATACAAAAAGTTCTGACTTGGATTACTTGATAGAGCGATCGATGTGTATAAAACCATCCGGTACGTATGGTCTGATGACGGGCCGTTATATTAATAATAAACAGCGTGCTGCACAAATATGAGACTGTCCACCGCGACCTATTACGTCAAGGCTACATTTTAAAAAAAACAATAGCTTAAGGATTCTCGTTGCTCTAATGTGGAAGTGGAATAGGCTATATGATTCAAATTTGGCCGGATGAAAATATTCACAAACAGTCGTAAAGCATTAGCCTACAAGTAGACTATACGCTCCAAATCCTAAACGCGCACGGTGACGTAGGCAAGGTGCAAATGTGCCCAGGCCACGAGCAGTGTGAGCACGGGCCTGCGGGGGGGAGTGGGGAGGGGGGAATCGTGCTGAATCTTCCTGCAGCACGGAACAGGCCAACGGCACTAGTGTGAGTGGGCCCTTACTTTGTGTTGTCCGAAGGGTGACGGAAGAAGCCAAAGGCTTATCAGGTCCCGCCCCCATTTTCATCAGATTCGGATTTAGATACACAGATACACAGTTATTGTTTCAGAAAATTTTAAAAATAAAACAAACAATAAAAAAATAGAAATAAAACAAACAGACTCGTGTTGAAAACACGCGGTCAATGGCATTTAGAGACCAACTTAGAAGTAGCCTTGTATGTGGCCTGTTCAATTTCTTATCTGGTAGTCTAAACACATCTGCAAAAGTATTCAAAAACATACAAGTCTGTCTGCTGGCCTCTATTATTCGTTACAATATTGTTATGATAGTGACATTCACATTGTGCTCAGCTTATTAGTCTGTAATTTTCAATTTGTAATTTATTTATTTCTATGTATTTTTTGTATCTTCTTTTTATACTGTATGATGTGTTTTATGGACCTGTGTCTGCAATAAAAGCTTCA
>CM047523.1:4581782-4597824 GCA_026122265.1 Ammodytes dubius | reverse complement strand
AAACCCCATGTGGGGAGATCAAAAACCAGGAAATTTAGAATACAATTGGCATAAAACCGGATACACCCCGTGATTTGATCACCACGGGGGGGCCTCCCTCGGAGGAGAATGTCTAGTGAGAAATGGCCGAAACACTCTGTGATCCCGAGGTCCACTACTGATGAAATGTATCCCTAAATTTAGGATTTATCCACAAAAATAACTAGTTATTTAAACACGTTTATTCAAACCTAGAGTAAAAATACTCAAAAGACCTTAAATACAGAACCCTTTCGAGGACAATCCGAAGTCATGTAACTAATCACTCTGGATAAATTCAAAGGATCGGAATGCTTTTTAACACAGAAGTAATGAAAAACTCAAGACAAGAAATACAAAACCCTGTTAGGGCAATTAAAGTCAAGAAAACAAATCACGTGGGTAATATGGAATGAGTAGCTGCAGATAAACTGCGATGGTCCGTGCATTACCTTTGGCTCCCCATTTCAACTGCCCAGTCGTTGGATGAGGCGGGGGGGGTCACCGAGATAGCTCAAACTACCTAACCTAGCCTGTACCTCGGACGAACGGGCTCTCATTACAACTCCAGTATATATTACCCTAACAACGTTCTTATTTTCATTACTTCCGAAGAAAAGAAAATTCATCTACCTCTTTAACTCAATTTAGGCCCAAATAACAACCCAAACTGTTATATACAACAAATTCACCAAAACTCTCCTCGAACTTCCCTCTTCTCGCCTCTCTTCCCTCATGTAAAGATGAGGGAATAGGGGGAGGTAGAGTGCACAGCCCAGATCGGGCGGGGGTGTCTGCAGCCCGTACAGGCGGGGCACCTTGATTCTACCTTCCTCCTGGACTCCATCATTTATCTACCTCAATATACTCAATCTAGACCCAAATAACAACCAATACAATAACTGTTATCAGTCCATAATCTACAATACAACAGACGGGATACCTTGCTCACAAAACAGTTACTACAGTCAATATGCTTAAAAAACAACTGTAAGGTTTAAACTATAGGGCAAATAACAACCAGTATTTTAAAATGTACCTACCAAAACTCAATCAAACAACAGTATTGACTCTTTGGTGTATCTGCTACAGCTGGCTCAAATGATTGATGTAACTTGATGTCATACAGTGCAATTGTTGCTTGGTCTTAGGCCTGGATGGAGTTGGTCTCACTGCAGTCTTGTTCTGGCCTCTCCCTGTCCCCTTACCCTAACCCTAACCACGGGCTGTCATGCCTCATCCTAAGACACCGATTTGAACATACAGCAGTCTTATTATAACCTCTCCCTGTCCCCTTACCCTAACCCTAACCACGGGCTGTCATGCCTCATCCTAAGACACCGATTTGAACATACAGCAGTCTTATTCTAACCTCTCCCTGTCCCCTTATCCTAACCCTAACCGTGGGCTGTCATGCCTGATCTTAAGACACCGATTTGAACATTACAATTGACCCCTTGACCTTTCAACCCAGTAAGATATGTATTCAAGCCAGTACAGGCCACAGTCAAGCCACGCAGGCCTAGGACATTCAGAGGAGGAGAGAGGACTACGCAGCTCTCTGATGCAAGTTTGTGCAGGGCTCTTAAAAAATTAAAAAATAGAAATTGAATTTATCTGAAAACCGCATATTTTCAACCATATAAGGCTTCAAAATGTCATTACCTCCGTGAAAAATGCATATTCACATTCCTATAAGACTTGACATGTTATTGCTTCCATACAAAAATGCATGATTGCAATTTATTACAGCATAAAACATTTTTAATCACCTATTGTGATAAAAAGCCATTTTGGCACATTTCTACGTCCACGGAATTTCTTAAATTGCAAATTCTGCATCCAATACAGTTTTAAAATATTTTAAAATGTTCTGATAATTTACTAGAGGCAAATTATTGTCAACCATAACTGGAAGTTAGTGGAAATAGTATTTTACAATCAAAGGACAGACGTTTGGTCATTTTGGGGATTTTTGGACACGAAAACCTGGCTCAAAAAATGTTCCGTGAGAGGCGGGGCTTCACACTGTGGCCTGTATAAGGGTTTATTAGAGCAAATGCAGGAACACAGGTTAGACACACAGGCCCAGAGCACTCAGAGGAGGGGAGAAGATTATACAACTCTACGGCGCCACCAGCTGGCTAATGGACAGTAAGTACTTCACTCAAAACATATACAAATGTTGTATTAAATATATTTATTCGTAAATTTAGTTACGGTAACTCAATTCTGTACATTTAAATTGCCTCTCGTTACAAATCAGCTATTTAAACATGAACCGGACCACCAACCTTAAATTATTTACTACAAAAGTACTTTCCAAAACCCCATGTGGGGAGATCAAAAACCAGGAAATTTAGAATACAATTGGCATAAAACCGGATACACCCCGTGATTTGATCACCACGGGGGGGCCTCCCTCGAGGAGAGTGTCTAGTGAGAAATGGCCGAAACACTCTGTGATCCCGAGGTCCACTACTGATGAAATGTATCCCTAAATTTAGGATTTATCCACAAAAATAACTAGTTATTTAAACACGTTTATTCAAACCTAGAGTAAAAATACTCAAAAGACCTTAAATACAGAACCCTTTCGAGGACAATCCGAAGTCATGTAACTAATCACTCTGGATAAATTCAAAGGATCGGAATGCTTTTTAACACAGAAGTAATGAAAAACTCAAGACAAGAAATACAAAACCCTGTTAGGGCAATTAAAGTCAAGAAAACAAATCACGTGGGTAATATGGAATGAGTAGCTGCAGATAAACTGCGATGGTCCGTGCATTACCTTTGGCTCCCCATTTCAACTGCCCAGTCGTTGGATGAGGCGGGGGGGGTCACCGAGATAGCTCAAACTACCTAACCTAGCCTGTACCTCGGACGAACGGGCTCTCATTACAACTCCAGTATATATTACCCTAACAACGTTCTTATTTTCATTACTTCCGAAGAAAAGAAAATTCATCTACCTCTTTAACTCAATTTAGGCCCAAATAACAACCCAAACTGTTATATACAACAAATTCACCAAAACTCTCCTCGAACTTCCCTCTTCTCGCCTCTCTTCCCTCATGTAAAGATGAGGGAATAGGGGGAGGTAGAGTGCACAGCCCAGATCGGGCGGGGGTGTCTGCAGCCCGTACAGGCGGGCACCTTGATTCTACCTTCCTCCTGGACTCCATCATTTATCTACCTCAATATACTCAATCTAGACCCAAATAACAACCAATACAATAACTGTTATCAGTCCATAATCTACAATACAACAGACGGGATACCTTGCTCACAAAACAGTTACTACAGTCAATATGCTTAAAAAACAACTGTAAGGTTTAAACTATAGGGCAAATAACAACCAGTATTTTAAAATGTACCTACCAAAACTCAATCAAACAACAGTATTGACTCTTTGGTGTATCTGCTACAGCTGGCTCAAATGATTGATGTAACTTGATGTCATACAGTGCAATTGTTGCTTGGTCTTAGGCCTGGATGGAGTTGGTCTCACTGCAGTCTTGTTCTGGCCTCTCCCTGTCCCCTTACCCTAACCCTAACCACGGGCTGTCATGCCTCATCCTAAGACACCGATTTGAACATACAGCAGTCTTATTATAACCTCTCCCTGTCCCCTTACCCTAACCCTAACCACGGGCTGTCATGCCTCATCCTAAGACACCGATTTGAACATACAGCAGTCTTATTCTAACCTCTCCCTGTCCCCTTATCCTAACCCTAACCGTGGGCTGTCATGCCTGATCTTAAGACACCGATTTGAACATTACAATTGACCCCTTGACCTTTCAACCCAGTAAGATATGTATTCAAGCCAGTACAGGCCACAGTCAAGCCACGCAGGCCTAGGACATTCAGAGGAGGAGAGAGGACTACGCAGCTCTCTGATGCAAGTTTGTGCAGGGCTCTTAAAAAATTAAAAAATAGAAATTGAATTTATCTGAAAACCGCATATTTTCAACCATATAAGGCTTCAAAATGTCATTACCTCCGTGAAAAATGCATATTCACATTCCTATAAGACTTGACATGTTATTGCTTCCATACAAAAATGCATGATTGCAATTTATTACAGCATAAAACATTTTTAATCACCTATTGTGATAAAAAGCCATTTTGGCACATTTCTACGTCCACGGAATTTCTTAAATTGCAAATTCTGCATCCAATACAGTTTTAAAATATTTTAAAATGTTCTGATAATTTACTAGAGGCAAATTATTGTCAACCATAACTGGAAGTTAGTGGAAATAGTATTTTACAATCAAAGGACAGACGTTTGGTCATTTTGGGGATTTTTGGACACGAAAACCTGGCTCAAAAAATGTTCCGTGAGAGGCGGGGCTTCACACTGTGGCCTGTATAAGGGTTTATTAGAGCAAATGCAGGAACACAGGTTAGACACACAGGCCCAGAGCACTCAGAGGAGGGGAGAAGATTATACAACTCTACGGCGCCACCAGCTGGCTAATGGACAGTAAGTACTTCACTCAAAACATATACAAATGTTGTATTAAATATATTTATTCGTAAATTTAGTTACGGTAACTCAATTCTGTACATTTAAATTGCCTCTCGTTACAAATCAGCTATTTAAACATGAACCGGACCACCAACCTTAAATTATTTACTACAAAAGTACTTTCCAAAACCCCATGTGGGGAGATCAAAAACCAGGAAATTTAGAATACAATTGGCATAAAACCGGATACACCCCGTGATTTGATCACCACGGGGGGGGCCTCCCTCGGAGGAGAATGTCTAGTGAGAAATGGCCGAAACACTCTGTGATCCCGAGGTCCACTACTGATGAAATGTATCCCTAAATTTAGGATTTATCCACAAAAATAACTAGTTATTTAAACACGTTTATTCAAACCTAGAGTAAAAATACTCAAAAGACCTTAAATACAGAACCCTTTCGAGGACAATCCGAAGTCATGTAACTAATCACTCTGGATAAATTCAAAGGATCGGAATGCTTTTTAACACAGAAGTAATGAAAAACTCAAGACAAGAAATACAAAACCCTGTTAGGGCAATTAAAGTCAAGAAAACAAATCACGTGGGTAATATGGAATGAGTAGCTGCAGATAAACTGCGATGGTCCGTGCATTACCTTTGGCTCCCCATTTCAACTGCCCAGTCGTTGGATGAGGCGGGGGGGGTCACCGAGATAGCTCAAACTACCTAACCTAGCCTGTACCTCGGACGAACGGGCTCTCATTACAACTCCAGTATATATTACCCTAACAACGTTCTTATTTTCATTACTTCCGAAGAAAAGAAAATTCATCTACCTCTTTAACTCAATTTAGGCCCAAATAACAACCCAAACTGTTATATACAACAAATTCACCAAAACTCTCCTCGAACTTCCCTCTTCTCGCCTCTCTTCCCTCATGTAAAGATGAGGGAATAGGGGGGAGGTAGAGTGCACAGCCCAGATCGGGCGGGGGTGTCTGCAGCCCGTACAGGCGGGGCACCTTGATTCTACCTTCCTCCTGGACTCCATCATTTATCTACCTCAATATACTCAATCTAGACCCAAATAACAACCAATACAATAACTGTTATCAGTCCATAATCTACAATACAACAGACGGGATACCTTGCTCACAAAACAGTTACTACAGTCAATATGCTTAAAAAACAACTGTAAGGTTTAAACTATAGGGCAAATAACAACCAGTATTTTAAAATGTACCTACCAAAACTCAATCAAACAACAGTATTGACTCTTTGGTGTATCTGCTACAGCTGGCTCAAATGATTGATGTAACTTGATGTCATACAGTGCAATTGTTGCTTGGTCTTAGGCCTGGATGGAGTTGGTCTCACTGCAGTCTTGTTCTGGCCTCTCCCTGTCCCCTTACCCTAACCCTAACCACGGGCTGTCATGCCTCATCCTAAGACACCGATTTGAACATACAGCAGTCTTATTATAACCTCTCCCTGTCCCCTTACCCTAACCCTAACCACGGGCTGTCATGCCTCATCCTAAGACACCGATTTGAACATACAGCAGTCTTATTCTAACCTCTCCCTGTCCCCTTATCCTAACCCTAACCGTGGGCTGTCATGCCTGATCTTAAGACACCGATTTGAACATTACAATTGACCCCTTTACCTTTCAACCCAGTAAGATATGTATTCAAGCCAGTACAGGCCACAGTCAAGCCACGCAGGCCTAGGACATTCAGAGGAGGAGAGAGGACTACGCAGCTCTCTGATGCAAGTTTGTGCAGGGCTCTTAAAAAATTAAAAAATAGAAATTGAATTTATCTGAAAACCGCATATTTTCAACCATATAAGGCTTCAAAATGTCATTACCTCCGTGAAAAATGCATATTCACATTCCTATAAGACTTGACATGTTATTGCTTCCATACAAAAATGCATGATTGCAATTTATTACAGCATAAAACATTTTTAATCACCTATTGTGATAAAAAGCCATTTTGGCACATTTCTACGTCCACGGAATTTCTTAAATTGCAAATTCTGCATCCAATACAGTTTTAAAATATTTTAAAATGTTCTGATAATTTACTAGAGGCAAATTATTGTCAACCATAACTGGAAGTTAGTGGAAATAGTATTTTACAATCAAAGGACAGACGTTTGGTCATTTTGGGGATTTTTGGACACGAAAACCTGGCTCAAAAAATGTTCCGTGAGAGGCGGGCTTCACACTGTGGCCTGTATAAGGGTTTATTAGAGCAAATGCAGGAACACAGGTTAGACACACAGGCCCAGAGCACTCAGAGGAGGGGAGAAGATTATACAACTCTACGGCGCCACCAGCTGGCTAATGGACAGTAAGTACTTCACTCAAAACATATACAAATGTTGTATTAAATATATTTATTCGTAAATTTAGTTACGGTAACTCAATTCTGTACATTTAAATTGCCTCTCGTTACAAATCAGCTATTTAAACATGAACCGGACCACCAACCTTAAATTATTTACTACAAAAGTACTTTCCAAAACCCCATGTGGGGAGATCAAAAACCAGGAAATTTAGAATACAATTGGCATAAAACCGGATACACCCCGTGATTTGATCACCACGGGGGGGCCTCCCTCGGAGGAGAGTGTCTAGTGAGAAATGGCCGAAACACTCTGTGATCCCGAGGTCCACTACTGATGAAATGTATCCCTAAATTTAGGATTTATCCACAAAAATAACTAGTTATTTAAACACGTTTATTCAAACCTAGAGTAAAAATACTCAAAAGACCTTAAATACAGAACCCTTTCGAGGACAATCCGAAGTCATGTAACTAATCACTCTGGATAAATTCAAAGGATCGGAATGCTTTTTAACACAGAAGTAATGAAAAACTCAAGACAAGAAATACAAAACCCTGTTAGGGCAATTAAAGTCAAGAAAACAAATCACGTGGGTAATATGGAATGAGTAGCTGCAGATAAACTGCGATGGTCCGTGCATTACCTTTGGCTCCCCATTTCAACTGCCCAGTCGTTGGATGAGGCGGGGGGGGTCACCGAGATAGCTCAAACTACCTAACCACCCCAACCCTAACCAACCCTAACCCTAACCCTAACCCTAACCCTAACCCTAACCCTAACCCTAACCCTAACCCTAACCCTAACCCTAACCCTAACCCTAACCCTAACCCTAACCCTAACCTAACCCTAACCCTAACCCTAACCCTAACCCTAACCCTAACCCTAACCCTAACCCTAAACCCTAACCCTAACCCTAACCCTAACCCTAACCCTAACCAACCCTAACCCTAACCCTAACCCTAACCCTAACCCTAACCCTAACCCTAACCCTAACCCTAAACCCTAACCCTAACCCTAACCCTAACCCTAACCCTAACCCTAACCCTAACCCTAACCCTAACCCTAACCCTAACCCTAAACCCTAACCCTAACCCTAACCCTAACCCTAACCCTAACCCTAACCCTAACCCTAACCCTAACCCTAACCCTAACCCTAACCCTAACCCTAACCCTAACCCTAACCCTAACCCTAACCCTAACCCTAACCCTAACCCTAACCCTAACCCTAACCCTAACCCTAACCCTAACCCTAACCCTAACCCTAACCCTAACCAACCCCAACCCTAACCCTAACCCTAACCCTAACCCAACCCTAACCCTAACCCTAACCCTAACCCTAACCCTAACCCTAACCCTAAACCCTAACCCTAACCCTAACCCTAACCCTAACCCTAACCCTAACCCTAACCCTAACCCTAACCCTAACCCTAACCTAACCCTAACCCTAACCCTAACCCTAACCCTAACCCTAACCCTAACCCTAACCCTAACCCTAACCCTAACCCTAACCCTAACCTAACCCTAACCTAACCCTAACCCTAACCCTAACCCTAACCCTAACCCTAACCCTACCAACCCTAACCCTAACCCCTCCTGAAGCCCAACTCCTAAAATCCCTAACCCTAAAACACCTAACCCTTAAATGCCCAAGCTCCTAACCTAACCCAACCCTAACCCTAACCCTAACCTAACCCTAACCCTAACCCTAACCCTAACCCTAACCCTAACCTAACCCTAACCCTAACCCTAACCCTAACCCTAACCCTAACCCTAACCCTTCCAACTCCACATTCCACCTTCCAACTCCATATTCCAACTCCACAATCCCCTTCCAACTCCATATCACTCCCATTCACCCTCAACTCCATATTCCATTTCCACATTCCAATTCCACTCCTTCCACCTTTATATAGGGTTTAAAAAATGACGGAGTTCCCTTACTCCCCATAATTTTTGGCATGATAGCGCCAACTAGTGTGTAAAAAAAAAAAAAAAACAAAAAAATCATAATACTCCAAATGGCCTAAAACGTGCTCCTAAATACTTTTTGGAAAATTATTTTCTTAGACTCCGGCACTTAAAGAATTTTCCCAAAATTTTACATGGGCAATGGCAGCTACATGAAGTAAGTGAGCTACAACTCCAAAACTTGCACACTGTCGGGCTGGCACCTGCCAACAAAGACACCTGTGCCTATCTCCCCCAGTGCAAACTTTGAAATTAATTCAATTTCTAATCGCATACTCGATAAAAACATAGAACCAAATAAGATTGCCGTCCAGCATATTTTTAAATCTGTGCAGTGCCCCCTACCGACGTTTCCAAAACCTTTCCGTTAAAAAGTTTTCGAAATGGCTAAAAATTGAGTATCGGCAAGGCTACAACAGACGTGGAATGTTGCCTCTGCGTGGATACGGGCTCAAACTTCAATGCATTGCAGTACCAAATCGCACAGGAGAATTTTCGCCATCCCTGGTCCAGACGAGGATGTCTCGTATGGTCCCTGCGTTCAAATCTCCAAAAACCACTTGAAAGTGCATTGCTCTTAACCTACCCTAACCTAACCTAACCCACCCTAACCAACCCTACCTAACCCTAACCCCAACCCTAACCAACCACCTACCTACCCACCAACAACCAACCCTACCTCCACTAACCACCCTACCCTACCCTACCCTAACACCAACCTCCTAACCACCACCCAACCACCCTAACCTCAACCAACCACCTAACCCACCCACCAACAACCACCTACCTCCTAACCCCTCTAATAACCAAACCCTTAAACAACTCTAACCTACCCACCCTAACCCAACCCTAACCTAACCCTAACCCTAACCCTAACCCTAACCTAACCTACCCAACCCAACCCACCTAACCCAAACCCACTACCCTAACCCTAACCCTTCCAACTCCATCCACCTTCCACTCCATATCCAACTCCACATCCCCTTCCACTCCATTCCAACCCACATCCTTCCAACTCCTATCCATTTCCATCCAATTCCAACTCTCCACCTTTTATAAGGTTTAAAAAATGACGGAGTCCCTTACTCACCCATATTTTGTCATGATGCGCCAACTGTGTGTAAAAAAAAAAAAAAAAAAAAAAAAAAATCATATAACTCCAAATGGCCTAAACGTGCTCCAATATTTTGGAAAATTATTCTTAGGACTCGGCACTAAAATTTTCCCAATTTTACATGGGTCAATGCACTACATGAAGTAAGTGAGCTACAACTCCAAACTTGCACACATGTCTAGGGCCTGGGGGGACGAAACTTTTTCGGCCAATGCGCCTGGTCCCAAGGTATCCGAGGATGGTCTCGGTATGAGGTTGCCCCTCTGCGTTCAAAATTTACGTCCAAAAAACCACTTTTGAAAAGTGGGCAGATTGCTCTTAACCTAACCCTAACCCTAACCCTAACCCTAACCCTAACCCTAACCCTAACCCTAACCCTAACCCTAACCCTAACCCTAACCCTAACCCTAACCCTAACCCTAACCCTAACCCTAACCCTAACCCTTCCAACTCCACATTCCACCTTCCAACTCCATATTCCAACTCCACATTCCACCTTCCAACTCCATATTCCAACTCCACATTCCACCTTCCAACTCCATATTCCATTTCCACATTCCAATTCCAACTCCTTCCACCTTTTATATAGGGTTTTTAAAAAAGTGACGGGGAGTTTCCCCTTACTCACCCATAATTTTTGGTCATGATAGCGCCAACTAGTGGTGTAAAAAAAAAAAAAAAAAAAAAAAAAAAAAATCATATATACTCCAAATGGCCTAAAACGTGCTCCTAAATACTTTTTGGAAAAATTATTTTCTTAGGACTCGGCACTTAAAGAAATTTTCCCAAAATTTTACATGGGGGTCAATGGCAGCTACATGAAGTAAGTGAGCTACAACTCCAAAACTTTGCACACATGTCTAGGGGGCCTGGGGCACCTGCCACACCAAAGGACATCCCTGTGCCTATCTTCCTCGCCCAGTGGCACAACTTTGAAATTTTAAAATTCAATTTTCTAAATCGGCCATAACTCGGGATAGAAACAACATAGAACCAAAATTTCAACGGATTCTGATCCGTCCCCACGCCTAGTATCTTGGTTAAAAATCTTGTGCAGTTGCCCCTCCCCTACCGGACGTTATTCCCAAAAAACCAGTTTTTTCCATGTTAAAAAAAGTTTCTCGGAAATGGCTAAAAATTGGTGGCATGTAGTCCTGGCCAAGGGCTACAACAGGCACTGCTTGGAATTGTGTTGCCCCTCTGCGTTGGGGAGTTACGGAGCTTCAAACTTTTCAAATCGCATTGCAGTACCCACAATCGCCCCAGGGGGACGAAACTTTTTCGCAATGCGCCTGGTCCCAAGGTATCCGAGGATGGTCTCGGTATGAGGTTGCCCCTCTGCGTTCAAAATTACGTCAAAAACCACTTTTGAAAAGTGGGCAGATTGCTCTTAACTAACCCTAACCCTAACCCTAACCCTAACCTAACCCTAACCCTAACCCTAACCCTAACCCTAACCCTAACCCTAACCCTAACCTAACCCTAACCCTAACCCTAACCCTAACCCTAACCCTAACCCTACCAACCACATCACCCAACCCTATCCAACTCCAACCCTACCAACCCTACCAACCCAATACCCAACCCTAACCAACCCTAACCCTAACCTTAAATTTAAACTTCCCCTAACCCTAACCTAACCCAACGTAACCTAACCCAAGCCTAAAACCTCCTAAACTTAAAACCTAACCCTAAAACCCAAAATTTACGTCAAAATAAACCACCCTTTAAAAGGGTGGGCAGATTGCCACCTACCCCTACCGGACTTATTCCCAGAAAACCTTTTCCAAAGTTAAAAAGTTTCTCGAAATGGCTAAAACTCTGTGAGCATTAGCCTGCCAAGGCTACAACAGGCACTGCTTGGAACTTGTGTTGCCCCTACTCCTACGGACGTTACCTTCCAAACTTTTCAATCGCAATTAGTACCCAAATCGCCACCAGGGACGTAACTTCCGCCAAGCGCCTGCCCAAGGTATCCGAGTGATGTCTCGTATGAGGTAGCCCTCTGCTTCAAAATTTTACGTCCAATAAAACACTGAACAGTGGGACGATGCTCTTAACCTAACCCTAACCCTAACCCTAACCCTACAACCCAACCCTAACCCTAACCCTAACCCTAACCCTAACCCTAACCCTAACCCTAACCCTAACCCTAACCCTAACCCTAACCCTAACCCTAACCCTAACCCTAACCCTAACCCTAACCCTAACCCTAACCCTAACCCTAACCCTAACCCTAACCCTAACCCTAACCCTAACCCTAACCCTAACCCTAACCCTAACCCTAACCCTAACCCTAACCCTAACCCTAACCCTAACCCTAACCCTAACCTACCCTAACCCTAACCCTAACCCTAACCTAACCTAACCCTAACCCTAACCCTAACCCTAACCCTAACCCTAACCCAAATTACGTCCAAAAACCACTTTGAAAAGTGGGCAGATTGCTCTTAACCTAACCCTAACCTAACCCTAACTAACCCTAACCCTAACCCTAACCCTAACTAACCCTAACCCTAACCCTAACCCTAACCCAACCCTAACCTAACCCTAACCCTAACCCTAACCCTAACCCTAACCCTAACCCTAACCCAACCCTAAACCTCTAACCCTAACCCTAACCCTAACCCTAACCCTAACCCTAACCCTAACCCTAACCCTAACCCTAACCCTAACCCTAACCCTAACCCTAACCCTAACCCTAACCCTAACCCTAACCCTAACCCTAACCCTAACCCTAACCCTAACCCTAACTAACCTAAACCCTAACCCTAACCCTAACCCTAACCCTAACCCTAACCCTAACCCTAACCCTAAACCCTAACCCTAACCCTAACCCTAACTAACCCTAACCTAACCCTAACCCTAACCCTAAACCCTAACCCTAACCCTAACCCTAACCCTAACCCTAACCCTAACCCTAACCCTAACCCTAACCCTAACCCTAACCCTAACCCTAACCCTAACCCTAACCCTAACCCAACCCTAACCCTAACCCTAACCCAACCCTAACCCTAACCTAACCCTAAACCCTAACCCTAACCCTAACCACTCCAACCCTAACCCTAACCCTAACCCTAACCCTATTCCAACTCCACATTCCCCTTCCAACTCCATATTCCAACTCCACATTCCACACTTCCAACTCCATATTCCAACTCCACATTCCACCTTCAACTCCATATTCATTTCCACATTCCAATTCCAACTCCTTCCACCTTTTATATAGGGTTTTTAAAAAGTGACGGGGAGTTCCCCTTACTCACCCATAATTTTTGGTCATGATAGCGCCAACTAGTGGTGTAAAAAAAAAAAAAAAAAAAAAAAAAAAAAATCATATATACTCCAAATGGCCTAAAACGTGCTCCTAAATACTTTTTGGAAAAATTATTTTCTTAGGACTCGGCACTTAAAAATTTTCCCAACATTTTACATGGGGGTCAATGGCAGCTACATGAAGTAAGTGAGCTACAACTCCAAAACTTCGCACACATGTCTAGGGGGCCTGGGGCACCTGCCACACCAAAGGACATCCCTGTGCCTATCTTCCTCGCCCAGTGGCACAACTTTGAAATTTTAAAATTCAATTTTCTAAATCGGCCATAACTCGGGATAGAAACAACATAGAACCAAAATTTCAACGGATTCTGATCCGTCCCCACGCCTAGTATCTTGGTTAAAAATCTTGTGCAGTTGCCCCTCCCCTACCGGACGTTATTCCCAAAAAACCTGTTTTTCCATGTTAAAAAAAGTTTCTCGGAAATGGCTAAAAATTGGTGGGCATGTAGTCCTGGCCAAGGGCTACAACAGGCACTGCTTGGAATTGTGTTGCCCCTCTGCGTTGGGGAGTTACGGAGCTTCAAACTTTTCAAATCGCCATTGCAGTACCCACAATCGCCACCAGGGGGACGAAACTTTTTCGGCCAATCGCCTGGCCCAAGGGATCCGAGGATGGTCTCGGTATGGGTTCCCCTCTCGTTTAAAATTTTCCAAAAAAAAACCATTTGAAAAGTGGGCAGATTTCTTTAACCTAACCCAAAAACCCAACCCTAACCCTAAACCCCCAACCCCAAACCCCAACCCTACCCCAACCCTAACCCTAACCCAAAACCCAAACCCCAACCCTAACCCTAACCCAAAACCCCAACCCCAACCCTTCCACCCACATTCCACCTTCCCAAACCCCTATTCCAATCCAATTCCACCCTTCCAACTCCATTTCCAACTCCCAAATTTCCCCCTTCCAACTCCATATTCCATTTACATTCCAATTCCAACCCTTCCCCCCTTTTTATAGGGTTTTTAAAAAAATACGGGGAGTTTCCCCCTTAATCACCCCAAATTTTTGGGCATGAAACGCCAAATGTGGTAAAAAAAAAAAAAAAAAAAAAAAAAAAAAAATTTTATATTAAAATCCAAATGGCCCAAAAACGTGCTCCTAAATACTTTTTGGAAAAAAAAATTTTTTTAGGCTCGGCACTTAAAGAAATTTCCCAAAATTTTACATGGGGTCAAAGGCAGCTACAGAAGTAATAGCTAAACTCCAAAACTTTGCACACATTTAGGGGGGCCCGGGGGGACCTGCCCCACCAAAGGAAATCCCCGTCCCTATCTTCCCCGCCCAGTGGGACAATTTTAAATTTTTAAAAATTTAATTTTCTAAAACGGCCATAACTCGGGAAGAAACAAAAAGAACCAAAAATTTTAAGGATTCTGATCCGTCCCCACCAGTATCTTGGTTAAAAATCTTTTGCGTTTGCCCCTCCCTCCGGCGTTATTCCCAAAACCCGTTTTTTCCATGTTAAAAAAAATTTCTGGAAAAGGCTAAAATTGTGGCATGTAGTCCTGGGCCCGGGCTACAACAGGCACTGCTTGGGAAATTTTGGGTTCCCTCTGCGTTGGGATTACGGGGCTTCAAACTTTTCAAATCGCGATTGCAGAACCCCCAATCGCCACAGGGGGCAAACTTTTTCCGCCAAAGCCCCGGTCCCAAGGTATCCAAGGATGGGTTTGGTATGAGGTTGCCCCCTGCGTTCAAAATTTCGTCCAAAAAAAACCCCTTTAAAAGTGGGGAGATTGCTCTTAAACCCAACCAAAACCCCAACCCTAACCCTAACCCTAACCCTAACCCTAACCTAACCCTAACCTAACCCCAACCCAACCCTAACCCCCACCCTAAAACCCAACCCTTTAAACCCCAACCCCAACCCCAACCCTAACCCCCCCTAACCCTACCCTAACCCAACCCTAACCCAAAAACCCTAACCCTAACCCTAACCCCAACCCTACCCTAAACCCTACCCTAACCCTAACCCTACCCTAACCCTAACCCTAACCCAAACCCCCCAAACCCTAACCCAACCCTAACCCTAACCCCAAACCAACCCTAACCCCAACCCCAACCCAACCCAACCCCCTAACCCAAAATTTACGTCCAAAAAACCCTTTTGAAAAGTGGGCAATTGGGTCTTAACTAACCCAACCCTAAAACCCCAACCTAACCCTAACCCTACCCTAACCCTAAACCCCCCCCTTTAAAAACCCCAACCCAACCCTAACCCTAACCCTAACCCTAACCCAACCAAAACCCCAACCCCAACCCTAACCCTAAAACCCTAACCCTAACCTAACCCTAAACCCTAAAAACCCAACCCCCAAACCCCAACCCTAACCCTAACCCTAACCCTAACCCTAACCCTAACCCTAAACCCCAACCTAAAAAGCCCTAAACCTAACCCAAACCCGACCAACCCTACCCTAACCCTAAACCAACCTAATCCCTAACCTAACCCTAACCCTAACCTAACCTAACCCTAACCCTAACCAAACCCTAAACCTAACCCAACCCTAACCCTAACACTTACCCTAACCCTAACCCTAACCCTAACCCTAACTACCCTAACCCTAACCCTTACCCTAACCCTAACCCTAAACCTAACCCAAACCTAACCCTAACCCTAACCCTAACCCTAACCCTAACCCTAACCCTAACCCTAACCCTAACCCTAACCCTAACCCTAACCCTAACCCTAACCTAACCCTAACCCTACCCTAACCCTAACCCTAACCCTAACCCTTCCAACCCAACCCAAACCCCAACCCAAC